>DF241194.1:0-47342 GCA_000507305.1 Breviolum minutum Mf 1.05b.01
CAAGAAGACGCTGAGATGGTCGACAGCTCCGCAGATGAAGTGATGGAAGAGGATGAAACAAAAGCAGAGGAACCAGCGGCAGACGACCCGATGGGCGAAGAAAAGGAAGAAGAACCAGAGTCCAAAAGAAGAAAAGTCGCTGAAATGATGGAATCCATCCTCAAGAAAGGGGTTTGTTTGGCATGTGGCAGCGTTGAACATGAGATGTCCGAATGTGAGAACCAAGAAGAAGTTGAGAAGATAAAGGAGACATTCGGAAAGATACAAGCAAATATCAAGACAAGCAAGAGGTCTTTCCCAAAAGAAAGGCGGTCAAGAGCCGAGAAGAAGACCAAGGAGAGAAGTGTTCCGAATGATGATACTCCTGAAAGAGTGATATCCCTATATCCCGAAGAGGTCAAAGCTTTTGAAATGTGTGCCGAGTACCAGGATGGACATTGGACAGCCTCGGGAAAGAACTCAATCAAAATGGGACCTTTTGACCATAGCACTGTGATCAATGAGATCTTCCCAGACATGGATATGTTTGACAGGAATTACCAGTCCAATGGTAGCGTGAACATCAAACAAGAGACACAAGACTACTACGTTGATATTGATTCGCTGTTCGAAGCCGGGAAATTAGTTATCACTCCCAGGAATGGTGTGCATTATTGGCATGAAGACTACAATGACCCAGACTATTTAGCGCCATACGCGAGAGATGATCACATTCCATACCCTGAAAGAGAAGATTGGAAATTTAGAGCTGGGGGGTCATTAAATTATGCCTTGAGACACCTGATTGGCAGAACCGATGACAGGGGAGCAATCCTCAAGTGTAATCTTGGAGCGTGGGTTCTTATCGAAGACCTACTCGAAAAGGATTACCTATGGCATGACAAGCTACGATATTGGAATGCAAAGAGATACAACACTGGGGAAGCCAATCGCATCAAGAAATCAAGGATCGGACTCATCGTAGATCTAACCTTGGCAGAATATAGGAAAAAGGGAAAATCAAGATTCCAGATCTTAGGACTCAAAGCTGAAGATCAAGTGATTTTAGATGACATCATCCGAGAGCATCGAATCGATCCTCCCAAGAACGATGAAGACCCATTAGGAGCAAAATACAACGGGTGGATCATGCCTGTGGCAATCAGGGCCACCAGTGGTCATTCTGATAAGAAGATGAGATTCGAGCTCGACCCCTACATGATGATGCACAGATTGGACTTGAGAACAGCCCTTACCCTAGAAGGCGGTTACCACGTGACTTCCCCAACAAACCTGAAATCAATACTCGAAAATGGAATAATGCCAGGAGGTACCGAGGGCAATAGGGTCATGAGCTACTTCGGGGTGTTTCCTCCGTGGGATCGTAGAAATAGATCAGCTCGAACACGATCGCCGATCCCGGGCGAATTATGGATGGTCGTTATCTTTGTGCCACCGAGCGAACTTTCGAGATTCGGTGCAGGCTTGTCCGGATCCGGTGATATACTTGTCCCTCAAGTTATCCCGCCAGACGAAATTAAGGAGATATGGATAGCCCGAAATTGCAGCGCAGAAATTGACCAGCAGACCAAGGAGAAGAGGTGGGTTATCACATCACCAAGAAAGATATTCTCCAGGAAATTGGCAGACGAAATCGTCACATACGCCGACTTCCAGACACTTGGTATCCAAGGTTTCATGGCAACAAGGGAACAGGTGATTAGTGATGCTATTGAGCTCACTAAGAGATTTCCACCTCTCCCGCTGGGCGATCCCCAAGATTTACAAGAACTTAAAGAGGACATCGAAGAGCTCCAAAAGGGGCTGGGGACATCGCTGAAACTTGAAGACGAAACAAGGTCAAGAGTAGTCATGAAACTTGCGATTTATCATGTGCCATCTAAGCCAAAGATTATGAAGATGCATGACAGGAAGTGTCCGTGTTGTCTGACCGAGACACCATCGTTTATTGCAGTTTGCCTATTTTGTCATGCTGAATTTTGGTCAGCTGGAAAATATGCAAGGATCATCCCTGAAGGAGAAGAACAAAAGACCAAATGGGACAGGGAAAAGATCAACAAGGCTGCAGAAGAAGCATATCAAAAGGCACAAAAGGAGAACGAACAGCTTCCAAAAGAGAGTAAAGAAAGAATTCAGGAAGACGAGAAGGAAGTTGAGGTAAAGGCCGAAGAACTCGGAGAAGAAAGAGATGAACAATCGAAGCAAAAGGAAGAGAAGTCTGATGAGAAATCCTTTGCCGACGATGACCAACAGAAGGATCCACTAGAAGGAAATGAGGAATATGAAGACTTATCCATGTTTGAGAGGAACCTTCAGCTGCCGGAGGAAGGAGCGATGTGCATGGACTCCAACTTGCAAGCAGCGAAATATTTGATCATCTACNTTATGAGTACATGTCGCCTGCTGATGCATGCCCCGTTTGGCTCAAGGCTGTGACCTTTACCGTACTGGAAAGGTTAGTGAAGTCCAAAAGAAGCGCGAGTGATCTTGCACCATATCACATATCTGCACAGTTGATATTACTGACTTATTATAGCAGATATACCGGTGGTACTGCCGTTGACAGTCTCTACACTACCAGGTTACCATGTTTGGTGTGGTTTCGCAGCTTCAGGTGGATGTCTTTGGGTGAATCGCCTGCAAGGGGTCTAGCAAAAGCCTTATCGAGGCAAGGTTGGGACCATGATACGAGTAAGATGTATTGGTTGTGGAGTGTAGATGATTGTTTCGGATTGTTGGGGTGATGTAGCACCACTTTTCATCTTGTTTATTCCACATCGAGTCTTGATGTTTATGGATATTCTTTTATCAGCCCTACGACTTATATGGGCTTGAAGGCTTGAAGTGGTGACTTTCTACCACTTTCGAAGCGATCAAAAGTTTTGGAACTTGCCTCCCACTTCAGGCCTTGTGTTGATACTTCACCGGAGCGAGCAGTCCGAGGACAGCCCACACAGACAGTGTCTTGACATATCTTAGCTGAGTATGGCTGAGTGTTGCTTACAAGCAAAATGCAACAAAGTGGGAGGTGAGGTCAGGGCGGGTGGTTGTTGATTCTGAATCCCGTTTTTTTGGCATGTTTTTAAATTCTGCCTAAGGCCCATGTGGTGCCCCTGTCTTCAGCCATGAGCATGCCGACAAACCGGACATGCCAGATGGGGCCGCGGGCAACTGCACCAGTCTTGAGGCTACCTTTGCAGCCGCGAGTCGTATGTCTGGCACTTGGCAAAGCTGTCTTGGGGGGCTCCTGGTTGTATCATTCTATGCTTCACCAGTCACCTGTTTGAAAGACCCACAGCATAGGAGCATAGATGGCAGGAGACCGTTGCTGAAAGCATTCCATCCACCAGCTTTGAGGCGGCATGCGTTGCGAGCCGGTGACGGCGGTGACCGGTCAACTTCGCGCCAGTGCATGACATGACAGGGAATAGCTGGCTAAGAAAGATCATGAACATGGGTCATTTTGACATCATGCTTGGGTTTGAAAAAACTGCTGGACTTTTTGTGCTGGAGATAGATGAAATGTATGAATTTGCATTTTTCTGTGCTCAAAGATTTTCAGTCCTGTGACAAATGGCGTTTTCTGCAGTGTCAACGGAACCAAAGGTTCTGTTGCTGCCAAGTCACCAAAGTCGATTGGCAGTAGATCCAATGTAGATCCTGTAACGAGTTGAAACTTTGTGTGGACGCTTGAGAAAGTGCTTATGTATCAACAATCAACAGATGTATTCACTTATTGGGTCCTTGTTAGGCATACATAGTTACATAGTCCATCTACTCAGGACTAACTTCAATTGATTTCATCTCGGCTTGCACGGAAGCCTTTCCAAAGTCTGAGAACTTGAAGCGAGTTGACATTCCAAAGGCTAAAATCGCTCACGTTTTGACCAAAGACTGTCAAAACCATGTCAAACCGCTGGCGTGGCTCCTGCGATCGCCTGCAGCCAATGTCCCAACGTGCTCCGGTCGAATGCAAGTCTGAAGATGCCAAAATCATCCAAACGTTGCAGCCGGATATCTTGGATCAACATGGGTCAACGAATTGCACAACAGTCACTAGATGTCGTTATAGTCGCTATATCAGAGTTGGCAAGGACCTGGAGTAATGAATCAAAGCTAAAATCAAATACTTCATCACGCCAAATGCAAGTCGAACACCTGAGTCCAGGGTTGATCCATGACAAGCCTCAGCAAATCGTACAGGTTGTCCTCAGATTCCTCCTCCAGAGGTTGCTGACAAGGCTGCATAAGTTCACAACTCAAGAGACTCATGTCATTTATTGATAAGATGTTGCTTAAAATGACATATTCACTCGTACAATATGAATAATTACTATGCAGATACATGCATTTTTGGTGAGGACAAATATTTAGAGCCAAAAATCGAGATAACATAGCCTCATGGCTCAAGTGACCCAGTTGTTCACCAGATCTCAGCGTTCGCCAGGGCTTGAGTCTCTCGCAAACTTTACCAATCCATGGTAGGCCCTCACAGCAGGACACTTAGTGACTTAGTGGAAGGATTTGTGGATTTGTGGAAGTTGAAACCACAAACATCCATAAAGATCCAAAAAAACAGTTTGCTTACTATGCTCCCTTGTCTTTGCCAATTTCTTTTCGAGTAAATGAAGGTTGGATCTTCCAAGTTTTGGAAGAAACATCTGAGTCCCATCTTTGTTTGAAGAAGGAACATGCCAACTTCATAACTTCATTGATATTGACATGGCTGAAATTTGATGAATCCAATATACTCCTTGTTTGAATGGTCTATGACCCCTTATGTTTATTCAGTGTTGACTTCAATTGCAACAAATCCGAGGGCTGTTCCTGCGCGTGCCCGATCCGCCAGTGAGGATTCTCAACATGGCTGAGTTGAAAGACCTGAAAATTAACTCAAGCTGCACATCACTGACTTGTACAATTTGATTGAACTTGCCCAAGGTCATTCTCAATGCTCACTGTTTCGACCATGATATTTATAAATGATATTCTTTGTTTGGACTTGACACTGTGAAGGTCTAAAACGTATGAGGTCCCATGATATGAACATGTATTTCGTGCTGGATATTTGCCACCTGATGGACCTGCCCCTTTCCTTCAGGAAATACATTTCCTTGACCTTGTTTCACTGGACTCTGTTGGAATTTGATGATATTTGTATTTTCTCAAAAATACTGTATCATAGGCTTCCAGTGATATGATATAATAGATTACATATGTATATTTATAGTAGTATAGACAAGGTTTTTGACGCATGTGATTTATGTGAAGTCACACATTTACTCTTGCCAAGGCAGCCGCTCCAGGGAATACGTCGTTGAGGCCCAACCTTGCGTGGAAACACTGGCATACCAAGTTGGAGACTTCAGGTTTGGGACATGTAAGAAAGGGCCAACTTCAATGGAATTGACTTAAAGATACTTATTGACTTCTATCTTCATTTCATCATTATAACTATAACTTTTATTTCTGTATTCATTGGCAACCTGGATCTATCCTGGACCTCCTGTTTTTCCAACGAGGCCATCACACCCAGGGAAGCAGAGCAGCTCACACGGTCGGCCAAATGCCTCAGCCAAACGGGTGTCAAAAGCGGGTTGTTGCTGTTTGCGAGTTGTGTACAGACAACTTTCATGAAACCATAATTAACCCACAATCCACCCGCAATCAAATCATATCAAACCTATATCGTTCGATCATTTTGGCGAAGAATTGAACCCTTTGGATTTGCAGTCGGTTGAGATGGCTTGACATTGCCAAAAGGCCTTGGCCTGGCCAAAGTGCACCAGCCCATGTGGGGCCTCCCAGGGAAGGACATGGAAGGACATGGAAGGATTGAACATGACAAACCATTGCATGGCAACACATGGTGAAACTTTGA
The DNA here is from genome assembly GCA_000507305.1 of Breviolum minutum Mf 1.05b.01. NCBI lineage: Eukaryota > Dinophyceae > Suessiales > Symbiodiniaceae > Breviolum > Breviolum minutum. The sequence continues at coordinate 5,882 of DF241194.1, forward strand.
TCACAGTCAAACCTTTGAAGGATTTATTTCCAAAGCGAAGTATGTGCAAGTTTGACATTTTGACATTAGAGAGGAACTGACAGTTGCGTCAATGCTTTCAAGTGTTGATCTCCTGCAGGCTCGACTCACCTTCACCTGGGTAAATAGATAACGGGTACGACATGTACTAATCAACCTGCGCGCATGTTGACGGTTTGACAAGATATTCAATCATGATGAAGTCGCACTGAAGACCTCATACATCGCAGAAGGCTACATGATTACACTTGCTTCGTCAAGGTGTGACACTCCCAGAAGTGGACAACCAGGATGATGACGACTCTTGGATGAGAATTTAACCGTCAAACCTCTCCATATTTTCCATAAATTGAGCGTAATTGAGCATATTTTGAAGACTAACAGTCATCACATACTTTGTATTTTGATCTGTTTTGAAGTCATTGTCATATTGTATGTTGCCATGTCTTGACTCTCAAAACCATGGGAAGCTCACGGAGACTTTTTGACGCCGGTTAGGTTTGGCAATTTGCCAAATTGCCGAATCCTGAGGAATTTCTCTCTGCGACAGACTTTCTAATGTTCAGAACTCAGGTCCTTTCGATCGCGTAAGTTGGATTCAATGGCGTATAGGAGTGTATGATTTTCTTTTGACTGTGGACCCTTTTAATAGATGCCTGTTATGTCCTGTGTTTTTTTGATAAATCACCATCTATAGTCCTATGGTCATTCACGATAGATACACTGAATCAGTCCCAAAGGATTGCACAACGAAGACCTGTAGAGCAATCTGAGGCTGTCTGAGGTGCCAGCATCGCCAAGAGAGGAGAGCTGAAAAAAAAACAATGGAATACTGCTTTATATAACATAATCATAGAGGCCAAACACTTAATTATTGACTACTATTGTATTCTTATTGTCTTTATCATATATATATAATTGTATAATATATATATATATATACATGGACCATTTACAAGCAGTTAAAAGTAATCTCACCAGTGTCGCCAGTGTCCCTTCAAAAGAATGTCCCTTCAAAAGATGGGATATTTATGGATATTTATGGATATTTCATCCGTTTCTATGGGTCATTTGTAGTTTAAGAGACTCCGGCACTGTGTGAATGGATGAAAATTCAGAACGCTGGAGTCAGGACTTGGATGGGATCTCTGCAGATTTGGACAGTCCAGGTCTGGGTAAGTGAGACATGTGATAGACTCATAACCTCACAAACATCTTATAGATTCCGACTTCAATCTGTGCATTTACTGACAGGTCACTATATTGCTTTAAAAGCATGAGGTGTGAAATGGAATGGTGGCTAAAAATCCGGCATCACTTCAAGAAAAAACCTGGTGAAATCCTCTTTTACTTGCTCGATGCTGCATGATAAACACTGGAGGCTAGACACATAAGTGTTTGTCGACGCAGCATTTAATGAACAAACATACTAGTTTGAGACATTACCAATTTGGGTAGGGAAGCTAGGAAGTTGGTGATATCTCTTTTGATAATCCAATCTTTAAAGACTTTGATCCCAGTATATCCTACTATCAGCTGGACAAAGTTTTTTTGTTTGGAGGATTCAGATCCACAGGTCTACAGCCGATGTTGCCACAGGTCATATTTCTGTGTCCAGTGATGAGGCAGAAATCAAGGACGCTGACTTCAAGTGGCTTGCAATCTCATGAGCTAAGTGAAATATACAATACAAGTAAAATACATGAGAATGCCAATGCAGCTTGAAAAGAAAGGGTTGTGTTGTTTATCGTTTTCGTAGATGTTTTTGCACCGCGCATTCCACATCCCACTTTTTCCCACTTTGAAACCTTGGGTTTGACTGGAAAGCTGGAAAGGTGGGTTTAGAGTTTTGCTTGGATACCTTTTCAAAGTTGTAGATATTTAATGATGTTTCATCATATTTGAAGTCTGTACTAAAAGATCCTCGGACTTTAGAAGCTTTTGACAATCCTTTGCCCAAGCTGGTCAACAGGATCGCCTGAAGGTGAAGATCTCGGACCGCATTTCAATGACAAGAGCCTTCAACTCCATGTACCATACTGGTCGACATGTCTTGATGGGGTTCATTATCTGACATTCACAATGGAGACTTTGTCACCTCTTACCGCAAACATCCGAAATGCAGCAAGCTTTGTGATGGATACTACTGATACATATTGATTCATATTGACATGAGGACTTTCATGACAACTGCATTGAGGCCTTGTTAAAGCACAGGCCAGTGAAAGGCTCCGGATCCCAAGGTGGGACAGACTTGAGGAAGCTTCATCCGCATTGTGCACCAATTTCTCCAAGCAAGTATTAGGATAGATTCTAGTATAGATTAGGAAATGATGCGAAATGCTCCCAGAGTTTAGATACAAGGACTGTACCTCACTGTGGCTTTGCTGTTTCGTTGCTTCTTGGCATCCTGGTTTGGAGGTGGACAAAGCAAAGCCACGGGACAACGCAGCATCAGATTTCCAGGAGTGGACTCGTGGGATGGTGGGGCAGCTAGTCCTGACAAGGACCCATTTCAGATTGCTGAAGGTAGATAATCATAGATTAGATAATCAATGAATTTAGGAATCTCAAATGCCTTCTGACATGCTACCAGTCAAAACCTATGCAAAAAATAGCATGTTTCTTCAGTATTTCTTGGGTGGCTGGCATCTTTGGCTCACCAAGTGAATGTCATGAATAATACCACGTCCAGCTTCTCCTTGATGGCAGGAGCCACAAGATGTGCGCCATTGGAAGTAGGATGGGACACACACACGTCATCTCTGCTGAGTGAATCTTTCAATTTAGGCAGCTTGAAGGCGTAGGCTGTATGTATCTTACATAGTTTCGTTGGATTGCGGCATGAGCAGCATTCTTTGCCTCAACCTTGGTACAGGGGAGGAAGCAAATCTGGGATATTTCCATGAGTTCAAGGTATCAATGCTAGATAAATAGATGGGAATCAAAGCAATCCCGGATTTTGCTATCAAGGCGTTGATTTCCTATCTATTCGTATCGTATCAGGACATGCAGCTTCATACACCCCCAAAGATGGAGTCGCCAAAAGCAGTCGTGCAGGAACTTGCCCAGGCACCAGTGTTTTGAGAAACGCCACAGCACCTGCCAAGGAAACTGACTAACCTTTGACTTAGTCCAGCTGGATGTTGGTATATTTGCAGCGGCTGTGTCTCCATGCAAGTAGCCTTTGCAGGTGTGCAGCCAGTGGTCTCGCCTCAAGCTGTTCATGCAGTTGCACAGGCTGCAGGCAAGCACTGGATGATGCTGCAGATTTGTTTAGGCGATACTTGTAGCTGCTTCTTGCAAACCAGCAATGAAAGCGTGAACATCCCCGCGTTCCATAGAAAAAGTTCATTGTAGATTGTAGAAGGGCATTGCCGGAATGACCTGTCTGTGTCTGCAATAAATAATATAATCGACTCATATAACATGCTAACATATGTATATATTACATACATGTGATGCGTAGACAATATGATACAATATGTTTATCTATTTATGTTTGATTCCTCTCAAAGCATGGTTGAGTCATATGTTTTTTTGCAACCCGCTGAACTCGTGATACGTGCTCCTTAAAGGAGTCGCTGCTGCAGTTCGAACTCCACGTGATGCATCTAGAGAGCACTACAAAGGACTGGCGTTTCAGGAAGGTATTGCCAGAGATTCTGCTGCATACTGTCGATGGAAGAATAAGTACAAAGCCCTGTAAATAGTGGGAGACTAAGTAATTACCTATGAACGGGTGAATGATTTCTTCCATCAACAAATCAGCAGTTCTGAAGGTTTCAGCTTTCACCTGTATCATACTGTCATCATTGCAGTTCGCCTCATTGTTTGTGGTTGCCTGGCTGGCAATGCAGACATACCTACTAACGTTTTTTCTTCATTATTGCAGTGCTGGGATCTGTTTAATCCTTGATCCCCTAATCAGATTCGCGTCGCAACATGTGATGCCTTTCAATTCAGAGGTGTTGGAAGATGCACTATTTCCTTAGGACCCTTAGGACTTTTTGCTGCACATTTTTGCGCCCTACATTTAAATATTATTTGTATGGATGACAGTGAGATGAATGAATAGCATGGAGCTCCAATTGTGAATGTTGCTTTTCAAAGTGTGATGCAGTGATGCAGTAGATTCTGTGTCCCATCAGGACAGCCTCATACCAGAGAAAGTAGCGTTGGTCACGCCGCTGTTGCAGGCAAACATGGCGCAAGGAGCTATTATTCTTTTACAAGTACAGACTTTGCTTCTTTTGAATTTTGGGAAGCTAAAATAAGCAATGTGTTCCCATATTTTGGACGTCACATGCAGAGGTCTTGGTGTTGGTTGCTTTTAGCCTTTTGATTTGCTAGTTCATTGTGATTGTGTTGCGCACACTGAGACATTTTGTGCAAATGAGACCTGCACAGACGATGAACGTTAGCTATTTCTCTTAATGTTTTGGTCAGGGCCTCCGCGTGCAACTCGTGAACGAGCAGCTGCTCGAGTATCAGGCGCAGTGCTTCTATTTTCACTCGTTTGAATGTGTTTGAATCAATTTTGAGAGTTCAAGAAGCGCAGGTGTTATACATGAAGGTTGATTCCTCAATCATTTCAGCATGATAGCATAGTGCCTGAATGGAACCCTTGTATAGGGTTCCAAGTTCTCAAAGCAGCAGCATATCGAAGAGGACTAGGTGTGCATATTACTGTATTAGAATCATAAACTACTGTAGGTTGCATATTGATTGTATTTGCAGAGATGGTATATATGAAGTATACATACATGTTTTTGGACCAACACATGACGTTGCCCACCGTTGTTGTGCAGACAGTGACCAAGGCCAACCCATTCGCACTCCTCGAGATGCTCGCGGAGATTCCTGTCCGACACCAAATGGGAATGTTTCACTGATATTCGTGCAACCGATGTGAATATCGTGAATACTGTACATGCAAATATGGTTGGGTGTGTATTTCGACTCACGTTTTGTGACTCTGCGGTTGATGCATATAAGTGATTATAATGTACTTACGGTGCATTCATGTACTCTCTCCCTCTAGAGTATAGACTGTGATACTACATGTTGGATTTATCGAACAGTGTGAAAACATGATGATCCTTGGCAGATCTGGTTGAATTCTTGGTGGATTTGGGTGAATTCTCACGGATCACTTGCCGAGGTGGCCGTGGCAACAGCCCAAGGCGTGGTGAGCATTTCATCTTGACTTCAGGATGAGTGCAAGCAACCAACTGCCAGATTTGTTCAAAAATGCAGGAAGAAGGTCTGACACAGCAATTTCGCACTTTTATCTGGCTTTATCCCCATACTTCATATTTATGAAGGGTGACATGTTGTACTTGGGCTATGGGCTACTGTATGGGGGAGAAGAAACCAGACAAGCAACAAGAACTTGTCATATTTTGCTTTGGGGACACCAATCACTCCCTGCCAGCCACCGGCCTGCTTTGCGAACAGCAGTCGGCAGCCAAGAAGGGCGGTGCTTGACAGATGGGAATGGAACTCCAGGTACACCGGAATTACATCTTGCAATCTCCTGTTTCCTTGATGGCACGTTACAATTTTCCTAACAGCTGATAAAGACTGACAAAGGACGACAGCCATGAGGAGTACAAAGTTGCTGGTTTGATTGACGTTGTTTTTTTTATACGTTAATCTCTGGATCCAAAGTTTTTTCATGAGGTTTCAACCGCTGCACCATCAACTCCAAGGTTGGCAACTTTAGCAATGCATAATACTGTAACTATATGATAGCAATATATTAATTGATAGTTTTTCATTGCTTTGCTTCGCATTCATTCTGTCAATCTCAGCATGTATGCCATTGAATGCATCGTATTGTATCATCTCTTCCAGACTAGCGGTGATGGAAGATAATTTACAGTATAACGTGGATGATGCAGTCACAGTTTGCTGTTTTGCCGAGTACAGGATCCTGGTACATTTACTCGCATCTGTTACAATGCTACTTGCATGTAAGGCGTTGACAGTATACATTTCTTAGATGAAATTCATTGATGTGTCAGGCTCATAATTCATACTTGTTCGCGTTATTGTTTACCTTTTCCAGTAGTTGTCGTTGTTGTCGTTGTTGTTGTTGTTGCTGTTGTTGTTGTTGTTGTTGTTGTTGTTGTTGTTGTAGTTGTAGGGTGTGGTCTTTAAGTCCGTGAAACTTATCCCTACATGTGGTGCCTATGTCTGACGCCTTTGGTAAATGCAAAGATGCAGCTAGCCCAACATGTTCACTCCTTCGCCAGGCATCTACGTGCAACTCCACAGGCTGGTATTCCGGGGGGGGTTCCTCCATTGCATGATCCTTTGTTTCATAGGCTGACATGGCTCTGGATGAAGTGATGTGTTTGAGGAATGTCAATTTCGTGATTTGCTTGATTCACATTGCCTCAGTTTGGATTGACTGCAGACATGAAGGGACAACTCATGTCGATATATAAGATGATATAAGTAGTATCACGTTGGCAGATCAAGGAATCTAGAATCATTCAAGCCAAACCATCTATGTCAACTGACTTGGTATTGTAGTGCTTTGCACGAGATCCTGGCGAAGAAAGACCCTACCCCTGAGGCAGGACGTGCTGTCAGCGCCAGCAGATGCCACATGACATGGTCTGGTTTCCGGCCGGTCCGTTGCTGAGCTCGGCAAATTTGCATTTTGGAAGGTGGATGACTTGATCGTAATACAGAAACCTTTTTTTTCTCCAAGCTAGAATCCCGCAAAGCACAAAAACATCACAAGGCAGCACAAGGCAGACCTGGTAATCGATGACATCTTGGGATTCCAAGGTTCCTGCACGCCACAGTCTTCAGTCGAGGCTGCAGCAATAACAGGGCCACAAGGGGCACTCACCTAACCTGCCAGTCCAGGAACTGCAGTATAACGGTACTATGTTCATGGCGCTTTTCACCTTCTTAGACCTTGCTTTAGGTTGCTTGCCATCTCTGTTTTTTAGGTGTAGCAAAAGTACAAAATGTATGTGACATGCATTGTAACCTAAGCTTGACTTGTTGACGAATTCTAACGGAATATTATACTGAACAACAATGCACTGCTTGTGCGCTTGGGCGTTCTGACTTTTAAAAACAGACATTATATCAAGCCTCCGGGCTCAGCAGATTACCTCGGTCTCAGTGGTGTTTGGCAGTGCAAGGATAAATAAACTTTTCCTTTGGTGCATTGTATTGTTATGAAGCTATGAATTCTTGTTCTGGTGCTCTTGGCGGGTCTAGCCTAGACTGCCTAGACTGGCACCATTCTCCCTTCAAGCCGGTCTGCCACCTCTGTCCAGGCCAAATCCAGTTTCGCCGTTGGGTATGGAGCTCCAAACTGGCAGATATCAGATATTCATGGCTGAGGTGTTTTTTGAGGTGACCAGAGATGGGTCGAGGAAGAGTATTACATATTACACATGACTTGGTATTTGCAACGTTTTACCAGCTTTAAAACCTTCAAGGTTGCAGAGGAAAGAAAAATACTTCGATGATTCTATTTTCTCTTTCCTGCCTGAATGGTTGCTTGACAGACATAGATGTACAATTATCATCAATTAAAATCTACAACATTCTACCACTGCTGCCAGGATCAAGGTTTGTCCTGTACCTTTTTACCTTTTCAATCCTTTTCAACAGCTGCATCTCTGAGGTTCCTGCAGTTTGGCATGGCAAACCGACCTCAGGTTTTGCTCCTAAAAAAAAAGACTGCCAAACAAGCGCCTGCCCTGTTGGTGAATGGTTCAAAGTTTGGATGTTTTGATGGTTGATTTTTAGCTTAAAACTGTTTGATGTTTTTGCGTAAATATGTGGTTATCAATTTATCTATCATGATTGTCATAATATGCACACACCTGATTTCTTTCCTAAGTGTTTGACGATCACCAAACTACCTGGCATGGACACTTCCAAACCCTACAAGTTCACACCACTCAAATAAGCCACTCATGCCATTTCCTCGAAGCCCGATCTCACCTAAGAATTAGATCTGCAAAATACAGCAGTTGAAGTCTTGAATGGTTATTATGGGCCTTACCAACCATTGGTCGATTCAGCATGGCATGTGGCATGCATACTGTTGAGCTGCACAGGTCACCGCCTGTAGCACGCCTGGTGACTCCACGGAGGCTGGGTTTTGAAAGATGCAAATTTGTCAAATCGTTGGTTGGGCTGATCTCTTTGCTTCTCAAATTCCTGAAGCCTGCACAAGATGCATGTACTTATATATATATATCCGGCATATATCTATATATTTATATTAAGAATATACATTATATACCCTAGATAGGGCCCTGGCGCATGCATGGCAAGTGGTTGTTGACAGTTGATGACAAGAGTATGATGCCCCAACTTGTTTGGAAAGCGTTCTTCTAATGGCATTCCCATCATTCTTGGCTGTAGGAGACGAATCCCCACATCTCACTATATCCATATCCCACTATTCCATTAGTATTCCACTGGGAAGACGCACTTCAGGGGGTCTGAACTCTACAACATCTTGGATTGCAGATGGGTTGACATTGCTATTCTGCAATCAGGGCTTTTGCAGCTCCAGTAACCAGCAGGGGCACTTGGAATTGGGAAATCTTTTTCTCATGCAGTGCTGGAATTTCAACTTGGCCAAGTGGAACAACAGTCTCAAGTAATCATCACAAGTCGGTTGCTGTTTGGCTTGGTTTTCTCTATAGAGCTTCCGAGGAGCTACCCGCAGCAGGCATCTTGATTCATTAAGTTTAGCAACGCCTTGCTAATAATTAAAAGGTGATAGAACAATCCTTTTTAAAGTCCTCTAAACATCTTTACATATCTATACACATCACATAGCATGTAGTTTAGAGTGATATATCTCAAATGTACCATGTATATGTAGTATATATTGCTTGATTTCAGCTAGGCTTTGCTACGAATAGCTCTAGGTGAAGCCATGAAAACACCAAGGCATCGCCGGTCGAGTGGTGTAGGACTGCATCAGGTCGCCCCTGAGCCGAAGAAAAGTCCTTGAAGAGGGGACCAACTGGCAGCGCTGCCAGTGGTTAATTCAAGGAGAGTGCTCCTTGCTGTGGATTGTCCTGACAAGCAAGTAAGAAACAGATTCTGAATAGCAGCATAGCTTCACTTGATATGAGATGATGAATCATAATAGAAACGATTGAACCGTGGGCCGTCCTGATAGTGAAGTTCTGTATCCAGGTTTTGCTTCGGTACCAAAGCTGGGTTGTGGGTTGATGCTCCACTGAATTCCATGAATTCGATTGAATTCGCATGTAAATTTTGATACTGCCAACAGTATCTACAATCGATGATTTTGGGATGGACATTCCATGCGCAGAGGCGGCAAGAAGAATCCCACACATGGAAGTTTTTTGGATCTGAACCTTGTCTGGAGAAACTTCGGATGAGTCAAACAAAAATACCATTGCTGAGTCAAGGTTTGTACCAGACGGGTTTTGTGTAATTCATCTAGCGCAGCACGCAGCAGGGATGGTCTATGCACTCCAAAAAAGGACTCATGATGACTTGAGCTTGCTGATTGAAGACGTGACATGCAGGGTCATGCAGGTTTGTAGAACATATATAATATATACGTATATTATATATGATTATACGATATCATATGTACATATATAATATTAAGGCATTGTGAGATGGCAGAGTTTGAATGCTGTTGGATTTACAAATCTTGCAAAATATTCAAGAATCTGTGGATCCAACATGTGGGTCATGAATTTATTTCATCATCCCGGAGCACATGAGCTGTGGAGAGATTGTGCAGAAGTGCTGGTAGTTTAAACCAATGGGTTCTGCCCAGAGGGAACAAAACTAGACATACATATATACTAAATATTCAGATATGATGTATGTAAAGCTCTTGCAGTATCTTTGATACATGAAAGCAGAAGACACGTGAGAAGATACGGAAGGGTCGGACGGTCGGACGGCAAGTTTGTGTGACGCTGTTCTCCACTTCATCTCGGATTTAGCTGCGACCTGCCAGAGTGAGCTTGGGGGGCAACACAAGCAACAGCTTGGGTGGGCGTGGCCGGGCAGACTCTAAAGCTGAAAGAAAGCTGAAGTTCCGGTTTTTGACAAACAGCAAGCACAGAGATACTTGAGACACATCACAAGTCAAAAATCCTAGCAAACTGTGCGTCAAAAGAAACATTAATATAGACATAGATGCTTATACATAGGCAATAGCAGTAATACATATCTAGGTCTTGATAGCAACTTCAAAGAGTTTGTGAATCTGGTACTGGGCCTTAGTTTAGAGTCTGCCAGCAAAGGGCCGGGACTTTGAAAGGTGAATCCTCGCGCCGTTTCAGGATGCCACTATCTCAGGATACTAATTGGACAGAAGACGCTACAATTCAAAGCATTTCATGAGTTTCTTTTGTTGCAATATGTTGCAATACCTAGGTTCTTGATCTTGAAACTTAGGATCGCATTGGCATGCAGTCTACCCCTCATTATCCATCAATATCCATGAACCCTTCAGTGGCAGTGCTCCCTACTAGATATGAAAACAATAGATGATTTCATGGTTTCTATCTTTCCAGGTAATCTCACAGTTTCAAGTGACTGAAGGCCACCTGAGCTCCAGGATTTATGGCCCCAGGCTTGGGGGGAGATGATGATGGCTGCTTCACCTATTGAACCATGTGAATACCTCCATTTTTGGTGGGAAAATGCTGCAATCACTTGGTATCTTTCAGGGCGTAAGAGATGGGTTTTTACAGCTCCGAACTTTTTGAGGTGATGGACCTTGGCGAAAAAGCAGGCCTGCAGAGATTCGCGGGAGTCAAGACTGTTAATGTATTGAATGGATGAATAGTATAGTAGTGTGCCGTATACATTAAGATTAATACATCTGTCAACATGTGTACATTACAATATGATCGCATTATGATTGCATACGCCCGAATATGGTGAACATGTTGAACATTATGAATTGATTGTTTGAACATAGTGTTTACACACGTTCTGATTTTTTGGACAAATAGACAACATGTTTTTTGATTTGCCACAAAAAGATACAAGAAGCTAATCTGATGCTTCTACAGTTGTGAAACCCAGTGTGCTTTCAGGGTGGGTGGAACGCGACAGCTTCTGGGAACAAGCCAAAAAAATCACAATGGTTCTTGTTTGCAAACCGTGGCACATCGTGTGACATTTGTGTGATGTGGAGTTTATCTAATTATATATATGCGATGATTCTCACAAATTCTGGCTCTTGAGTCATCAATCCCTTTGCTTTGTCTCAGCGTCAGGCCAGTCAGAAAACTGTCACAGGACTGCCCTGAAAGATGTGTACTGTTTCCTGCATCCGTGGCCACTTGCTGTTGTGGTGTCGATTTTGTGTTGCGTTGCTTTGTTTTTTGGGAAATCGTCAAATTTGAACGAAAGAGTTCGTGTTTCACGTGGCGTACGGAAGATTGCACGGTGTGTTGCGGCGGCTCCTTTTTCAGAAGTTCAATTCCAATGATTTGTTTCTTGAATTGACACTGTCCAGAGTCCAGATATGTCCAGATGAGTTTTGCTGAACCTATGACAATGTAGCCCCCGGACAGTCTCAGTGTGGCAATCCTGGGACCTGGGTTTTTGCTCACAGGAAGAAGGAAGCACATACGTCCAAACTGAAGGCGAGCTGTGATGGGTCTTGGAAAATGTAGCTGAGTTGCTAGTCCAACATGTTGCATTGGAACAACACTTCGATGAGAAGGAATGAGAGAGGAACTATGAGGAACTCAATCTAAAATGCTTCGCTGTCCGCAGTATGGCAAAGCGAAAAAGGCGTTGCTCCGAAGTGTGTGAATGCGACAGGCCTTCGCACCGGAGTTTGTGCCGGTTGCTGTCAGGGTCTTGGACCTTTCAGAGCTACACAGGTTCAATGCAACACAGATAAAACATAGATAGACAGGTTCAATGCCACACAGGTTTGTGTGAGACCGAGAAACGTCTTCTTTGGTTTCTTGATTGCATAGGTTCCAAAGAAAGCATCCAAAGATTTTTGAGGTAGATTCATTGTGCCTCTTCTAACATTCTGCTCTACCGACCCAGGTGAAGCCTAGAGAAGGTGGGACGCATGGGAGACTCCCCATGTACTGCTGCAATTCAAAGTGTGAATTCAGGATTTGGCAAAGGTTATAACTTAGCAGGATGTGAATATGATGACTGCCACATGCTTGACCACGAGGGGGGCAATGAGATCAGGAGGGCTTTCCCTTTTGGACCACTCTGAGACGATGGAACCATCCCCATTTATATCCATTTATGCAATATCGGAAGGTTAATTTGAAGACTACTTTCGCGGATCGGTCACTGCGAAAGCAGGCCCAGCTTCATGGCACAACACTGAGCGGAGCCCAGTGGTGGATGAGCCACTAAAAGGGTCAAGAAAACGATGGGATGTGGTACTGCAGAAGAACTGCAGAAAGGTTTGGTGCTCTTAAATAGCATACATGAAGGCACCCTAAGCAAAGATGCAGCCTTAAATGGTACTTTGGCATATACACATATTATGAGAAAGACGTGAGAAGACTTTGATACTTGACATATCTTCTGGATACCACGGATTTTCAATACAAGGATCCAGGGATCAAGCTTGACCATGGATTTTACAGAAAACGTGACTATCAAGGCTGGTCAATCCAGAGAGGCACGTGGTTGGGTAGAAGGGTCAGGTTTAGCAGCTTAGCATGGTTTAGCAGCTAGTAGGCTCAGGTACAACAGATGATTTCTTGATATTTTGAATGATATATTGTCATTTTGATGTGAACTTTTTGTCAAAACTTCAAAGCATTAAAACCTAAAACTAGCATCCTGCTTGCAACAAAAAGGTGATTTAGAGGGACTTCAAATGGAGTTTGGATTTTGTAGATAAATAATTTGTCGCGAACCCCTTTGCCAGGCCTTTCTGAGGGACATGCTGGCGGCCATGGATCATCACATGCATCAGTATCCATCTCAAGGAATGAGTGTGATAGTAGTATCAGTGTCGTTTGCCAATGTTGCGATTTTGCACGTGGCTTTGGTATCCTTTTCGTGATACGCCCAACCTTTCTCTTCATGTTCACTTAAACAACAGTTAGTGCAGTCAATAGGAAGACTTGTTCAGAACATTGAGAGAGAGAGAGCTTTTCAGTTGCTGCCAAGCTTTGGATATTGTATCATAATGTGCCTATTGAACCAGAAACAGAAAAACCAGTGAGACAGTGGAAGGCTTATGCCTTTGCCAAACTTAGATGTTCAGTGCAGCAATATTTGAGGCTTCGAGAGACTCAGCAGGCCAGCATGCTGGTGGAGATGGATACAGACTTAAGTAGACTTCTTGAATCTTCTTGACAGTTTGCATCATATCTTATAAAATCATATAAAATCATTTTACGATTCATTCAAGACTACGTACGTCTAGTTTAAACCTATCCGATCAATCTATATAGATTTATGCCATTCATGAGCCTTGACGTTGGATTTTTGAGATAGGACAATAACATGCAAAATTACAAAGCCACTTCTATCTCTGAAGCTTGGCTCTAAACTCTAAAGACCGAGCCCTCTGCATTTCACACGGCCCCATCCGTTTGGTTTTGGTTTTGAAAAAAAGGAGCTCCTTTTGACTTGAGTGTGGGACGCACAGCTTTGGTCTACTCCACTACTGGCTAAATCCAGGAATTGGAATTAGCACTGGTCATGTGTTACAATGTGATTTTCCTTGGCAGTTGTCAACTTGGAAGAGTGAGACGACTGTTTGCATCCTGATATACATGACCAACTACATGACCAGGGTTTTCTACTCGTTCATTGATGGTAGCCAGTCAGTGGTTTGACAGGGCTTGGTGGCCACGGTGGAGTTGGCCTGTCGGAGAGCTTTGAAGGGCCACTTCGCAAGGCGGATTCGCGCATTCAAACATATCGTGTATTCATGTGATATTTATTGATAGATATTGTTATGGAACTGTTAAGTTATTGTTATTGTATTTAACATTATAATTGTATATTTGCATATGATGTACATATGTACTTGATGTGTACTTTATATATCATAGTAGACGAGCACTTAGTTATCCTTTTTGGCACAAGAGAGCATGTGAAATATTGGTGAGATGTTTTTACTTGGAACTAGCCACGATTTTTTTCTCAGTGTCGCAACGCGTTTGTAAGCCTTTGTGTCATCATGTCGACAATAGGAATTTGGGAGTTGAATATGCTAGAAACCGACACCGCTTTCCCTCACTGAGCAGAATGGTTGCATTGATATACCGATACGAATATTGCTACACCTCAGATCAAAGTGACAAAACTAGCGATACTAGTAGGCCAAGAATGGAACACAAGGAGCTGAAGATTGACCATGCCTGCCAAACCTTTTGATCTTGCCATTGCTCAGTTTGTGTTCTGACGCCTTTGATTGCAGGTTGATTTTGGTGGGCAGCGCTGCTTTGAGGGTCCTTGCGTGACGTCTTGGGGTTTGAGGATTTTAGACGGAGACATTTAGCAAGGTAGAGAATCGGAAAGTGTTGTAAGAAGATTAAAGCCGGGACCAAATGTAAAGTGCAAGATGTACTGTACTTCATAAGTGCATTTGTTGCATTTGAAAGCATGATATATGTATGCTGTGTAACTACAGATGAGTAGGTAAGTGCAGCAGAAAGAATATCCACCAGCACCACTCTTGGCCAGGTAGAGACTCCTGGCAGTGACGTAGATGTTGTTTGCTTTACAAAGCGTGATGAGGGAAAGCAGGTCGGGGTTGTGGATCAGGTTTCAACTCGAAGTTCATCTTGATGACATGAACATGTAATAACAGATCCACAGTATAACACTCAGTATGTACGGTACCTGGTTGGACAACAAGTGGTTTTCTACCGCGGCACGGTTCCATCGGGTTGTTTCGTCAGGCCGTGGGTCTTCCGGTCACTGTGCTGCGTCGTGTGGGGAGCTTGGATGGCGTTGGGAAGCTATTCTTAGCCCAGTCTTGGCATTCAGGTCCAGATCGAAAGCTGATGGCCTTGGTTCATGTTATTTCTGATGTATTGAGAATTGTGGGATGAGGTGGGATGATGTCTTGAAATGCAAGATGATTCAAGCATAGGCAATGACCAAAGCCCTACGTTTGGGAGCAAGTCATGCAAGTCCTGCGATTGCTTTCCAAAAGTCACTATAGGATGATGATACTACACTTCCAGAGTTTGCAAAGTCGTTGCTTTGTTAGACACGACATTGTCCTATTGCTTGTGCCCATTGAAAAACAATGAAAAGACATTCAGTGTCATGAGCCACCACTTTTTGATTGCATTCTCGTCCCAGGTCCATTGGTCTCTGAAAGAGCTGGTGAGTCAGAGTTCCGACTACCCTGCGTATTTCTCCATGGAGACTCATTGGGTTTGGGCATTGGGAAACTGTTTTGGAAACCTTATTCAATACTGAAATATGCAGTATACACAAATATCTTAAATCAATCGGACATTACAACAGCTTTGAAAATACTGAAAGGATCCCAAAGGTAGTGTCACTGTTTTCAAAAGATGCTGTTCTTCTGTGTTTCTTGTTCCGCATTTTCTCTAGTTTGAAACAATTCAACAATGGACAACAAGGGGTTCATGAACCATATAACCCCGGCCTACTTTTGTGCTTGTACTGGAGTTTTGGCTCTCGCAGACTAGTGGATCAAGCATGATCGACTATGATCAACCATGATAAAACAACAGAGCGCCATCCAAAAGGGTCGAGTTGATTAAACGTCTGGTCTTGAGAGGAACGCTACTCATTACATTCACCAAATCTCGCCAATCTTGACTCAACTCTGAAGACTTCGAGCGGACAACTCGTCAGAGCTACAAGTAGTAGTTGAGTGAACATCAGGTTTGGGTTCAATTTGGCCTTTGACAGTCTTTGGTTTGAATTTGCGATCCCTGGATGTCAAGAGAAGGCACGATGTCCAAAGGTCTCGCTTCTCGAATCTGCAAATGTACTTTTGGCTTAGGGAACCATATCATATTCCCAATGTCCCTATTCTTAACCTATATACCTTTGCTGTTCAGATTTCAAGGGATACTGCGGTAGAGATGCGTCGCTAGATTGTGAAGTTCAGACAGGGGCAGGATATGGCAGGAGTCTTTCATAGATATCTGACAGATTTTGTTTGCAGTGACTGGAGCTCTATAATAAGAAGCATGTTTGTCTCGTCTCGGAGGAATGTTCAGTGATTGGCAAAAAAGTGGAGACAACAGAGCATTCTTGCGGATTGTATGTTATTTCTGGGCTAGACCTAGAGTCCTTTACAGATTCTTCGAACCCACGACATTTAGAACATGAGTATTTGAGAGAATACACTGCAGACGTTGAGTCAGACTTGTTTGGGTATTAATATCTATTATATAACTTTTAAATACCTTCCACGTAAGCCTTTTACATGATCCAGTGACAGCAGGCCCGCGCCCTCTATCGGTGAACAGCGCTCAGAATGTGCAGCTTGATCCGGTGAAGCTTGGATTACAGTCTACGTGTTGTAGGAACTTGGGAGGAGGGGCCGGATGGGATGTTGAAGTGCAACTGGGGTATAGAGATGTATAAACACACAAACACTATTGAATTAAGATCTAATTATACCGACATATCCTTGTGTGCTATTGTTCTATTGTGTGCATGGCATGCGGCCTACACTGCCTACACTGTGGTGTTCTTAGAATACATGCAGTAGCACACAGGCAATCACAGCTTGCACTTGCAACGACAGGGAGCAACCTGAACCAGGAAGTCCGTGTAAGTTTTAAAAAATTGTCCACGAGTCACCTGCTTGCTCATCCAAGGACAGGTGATGGATGGCTTCCGGCAAAGCGCCGTAAGACCTCCACCATGGGTAAGACGTCCGCCGCAAAGGAGGCATGGAACATCATGGAACCGTATACTGTAGAACTTCTGAAGGGTTCCCAACACAAGCACGCCGCATAGCAGAGGAGCAGATTTGGAAAGCGTATGAAACAGTCACGTGCCACCAATTCCGCAAGTGGAGGAATGTGTTGCAGGTTGGAGTCTAAGGTCAGGACAAGAAGTTTTTTTTTAAATATTGATTCATACATAGTCGACGATTCAAGGCATGTTTGGTGCAAATTTGCACTCCTTTCTTTTTCCGCTACATTTGGCCCAAATGTTGTGCCACTTTGCGCAGATACATTTCCAAGGAGGGACTGACAGAGTGATGTCTGAATCTTCCAATTGTTGTTTGGTAGACATGAGGAAAATGTCTAGGCCCGGCTGCTGGCCAGAATGAAATATGATTGGCATTTAACTAGCGACCTGGAAATGCGAACATGATACAATACGGATGTGGATAATAGAAAGAGACTAAGAGTGCAGATGTACAAAGCTCAAGCTAGGATATGTAAAATTGTAAAGATGTTTGGTGTTTTGGTGAGCTTTGTACACAACAAAGTCGATACCCTCGTTTGTGGGTGAGTGAATAGTCTTTGGGATCGTGATGAGGTCTTGTGCTTTGGGGAGATTTCAAGTTGCTGAATCATTCTCCTGAGAGTTGTGAGTGCAGGAGTTTCATTGTTGAAATTTCTCAAAAATCGGTGCTCAGTGTTTCAACTCCGAATTCCTTGATTCCTCGCCCTCCAGGAATCAGACCAAAACGCGATCGATGGACTGGGGAGGACAATGGAATGGAAAAGGTGGCTGGAACAGCTGGGGAGGTAACACCTGGGGCAACCAATGGGGCTTCTTGGATGCAAACTGAGGGTGCGCAGCTGGTTGGACTTTGAGCATCAACAGCTTGAACCGTCATCCCCATGGTCATCCATTGTTAGTAGTTACAAGTTTTCTTTGTTTGTTAATATACAGTATTATGACATATTATGACTGTAGATACATGGTTAACTTATATACGGTATTTGTAGTTTGCAATGTTCATATCATACTGTATTGCTTGGATTGATCTAGGCTAGACATAGTTCAGCTGAGAAGGGACAAAGCTTTGCATTAGACTCCTGTTGCCGTTTTGAAGCAGGCACGTGCAACGGTATTTAAACATGTTTCTTTCAGCTATTTGTTATCTATTTATGTCGCTTTGACATGCTTTGACGTCACATTCTACGGTTTTAACCAGAGAATGTGCATGTTGAAAAGTCCTCTTGATAGATGAGAAACATCATAGCACGGGTTTGGATTTGTTACGCAGGTGCTAGGCAGAAGTTTTTTCTTCCTGGGGAAGTCTGAACTCATTTGACTCTCCCAAGGTTGGGAGCAAGGAGGCAATTGGAATGGTGGTTGGGGTGGCGGCGGCGGCGGAAAAGGCCGGCATTTGGGGAATTGCTGATGTTGGAAGGGGAGCTGCTGCAGATATTATCATGTTGATGATTTGATTGGTGCTCCATACTGCCATACAGATATGAAGCATGGAAGAACAATTTCTCAATTCAATTGGTCCGAACTTCACGGTGTTGATGTCAACTAGTGGTTGATGTCTTGGAATTGCTAGTGACCATTTTCTTTGGGTTCCATATCGATGACAGCATCATCAAGGCAATCCAGATTGACTGATCCCCATGGCTTTCCTAGCTTCCCTGAGGTAGAAATGGCAAAGGAAAGGGTGAGAAGAAGAAAAGGCCCGCGGACAAAGATAGGGACCCTTGGCATCGGTTTATTGAAAATCTGGAAATATTCCAAGTTGCATTGATGGCATGGTTGATGGCTTTGGGTTTTTCTATACATCTCAACCAACCGCCAAAAACTCCCTTCGTTTTGTCCACCCCTTCCATGCACCAAGGATTGGCGAGGAGACGGATCCTCTGGAAAGGGCTTCACCGACCTGAAGTTTCAGGAACCCAAGAAGGATCCGTGGCAAAAAAATCCACAGCAAGAATGATAGCTTTTTGTGAAGCTTCCACGGCTGATATGCAATAACTATGCATGATTGTCTCAGAATGATGATGATGATGATGATGATGATGATGATGATGATGATGATGTTACATTACATTCTCATGGAAAATCCTCATCTCCTTTTCTAGTAAAATCATATAACATCCTGTAAAGTGGACAAGGGTTCACTTGCCAGTGCCTTTCCTTTCAAGAAACTGAAAGAAATGGAAGGTGCAGTAGCCTCTTGGTGTCAACCTTTGCTTTGCCATATTCATATTCAAACAAGTTCATCTACCCCATGCAAGAAAGCAGGTCATAGCAGGTCCACAATTCCAAATCCAATTTGAGTTTGTTTAGGGGGTTGTTTTGGCGCCTCGAGACTTTACTCAGGAAGTGGTAGCAGCGGCAAACGTCGTCGGACCCAAGAGTAATGGACAGGAGGCGCCCGTTCCTCGTCCGCTCTCAGTGGTCAGTCGTCATGGTTTTTGGTCCGTTGGGCCCGGTGAAGTTTTCGCGAAATTTGAGGTCCCAAATGAGGTAGACGAGGAGCCCTACGTAGAGGAAGATGATGAAGCTTGACTGATGTTGGTGGCAAAGGTTGGCTGGATTGTGACTTACATATTTAGGAGCACTCATTAGCACTCATGGTTCAGGTTGAACAGCCCTTTTGTGTTGATGTCCGTGGCTTTTTCTTCACTTTTATTTGCATCGTTTAACGGAATCCATGGCATGAGGAAGACGACGAGTGGCACCAAAAGGCCAGTGCTGTGGTGTCTTGGCTCATTGATTTGCTGGTCGACTGGAGAAAATGATAAACCCACAGAATCTGCAATGTGCTTAACTTCGTCACTCCTTGATTCAGTCAATCATTTTAACGCCTGGATTGGATTGAAAACGACTGGACGTGTTTTTGTTTTTTTTGCTACAGCAGAACTGTGTGGAAGGGTGACCATGATTCAGGGTCAAAGAAATTGAACTCGTGATGTACCATGCCAGCTGCGAAACTAAGAAAAACTCGCCGCAACTAGCGCCGGTGCTGCCGCCAACTGTGCCGCAGCCACAGGTGCCTGCTGTCGAGTGATAGTGATAGAGGAGTAAATCACACCTGCGTGGAATAAAAACAATGTTGCATAGCTCTGTGTAAAATGAAAGAGACATTTTGTGTTTAGCCCCTGTCTTCACAGGGCTGAGATAAGATGAGTGACCTCAATTGCTAGTACATTCAAGGCACTTAGGGCAGACATGCATTACTACTCCCAAGGACTCAAAACTTACACAAGATTCCCATGCCCAACGCACAACAGCTTGGGTATGGTTTTTGAATGGTTTTGTAATTACAACATATTACGTACAACTATTTATTAATTTATGATGTACAATTTTACAATCATACCTTTTGGAAAGTTCTTGTGCCTTCTCATCCAGGCACAAATTGCAAAACGCGTGGGTGATTTTACATGTGGGTGTTTCCAAAAATAGGGGTACCCCAAAATGTATGGTTTATAAGGGCAAACCCTATTAAAATGGGATGATTTGGGGGTATCACTATTTTTGGAAACACCCATGTAGTTTCAAATGACATAGCTGGTACATTTTTCAGACTCATCCAGGAACAACCAGCTCCGGTTCCCACCAACGGTGTGGCATCACCGCCCGTGGCGCCGCCCGTAGTGCCAAAGCCTAATGTGCTTTGGCCTTTTGGAGAGATCTGCGGAGAAGGGCCGAAGGGAGGGTTAACGTGAACTGAGAAACGAAGTCTGATTAATAGTAGTGATACCAGCTACCATTATGAGTGTTTGATCAATATTTGGCAGATGTAGAGAAATCAATGCATGTTTGCATGTTTGTTGAAGTTTCTTGTTGGGAGTATCATATCACAAGTAGGCCACCATTTTTTTTTGAAATTCAAGGGGAGCGTCCATGAAAATTGTGAGCAGTACTTGAGTCCAATGCCACAACCTACCGATGGGTGATCATATGTGTATTTTGGGGAAGTTTGAGGTGCAAGAGGCATATTGAGGATTGGATGTGATTGTGATACACTCAAAACATCTCAAACCAATCTACATGATCTCATTGTTTTGACACCTTGGGGGGGGGGGCAGCAGTTTGAACTGTTTTGCCAAGGTAAAGGTGAACGTACAACTCTCCCAAAGCATCAAGAAGGAATTGCAGAAGTACGAGGCGCGCTGGGCGATTCACGGAATGGTTGCGCAACCGTGTTGAATGTTTGGAAAGGAACACTGACGCTTCAGCATCTCATGATGTAACATGGACAAAGTACACAGTGACATTTAAATCTGTTCTCTCGCCAAAAGTCAGATTTCAGATTTCAGTTGTGTCTATCTACCGTATCGCCATCTTCCAGTGGACATGGGAAGGATCCACTGTCACAAGGAAAGTGACATTTCAGTGACAGTGCTCAGACCCACTGTATTTTAGCATGTTTTAGCACGTTGCTTGTGCCATATCATTCCCTGCCACTCATCTCACTCTCTACCAAATTCACTTGATTCCTGTTTGGTCTGAGCTATCTTTGGATAAAGGTAGATGGCATATCGAGGCTCACTTTGTCGCACCAGGAGATGTTGAACATCGAAGATTTAGGCAAAGCCTACGGGGAATTCGATAAGAGCGTGCAGGCGGCTGCAGTTGAGATTCTTGTATCATTTCTTGGTGGCCAAACACTACTTGAAGTTTTGAAGCAAGTTGCGGATGCTCCAGACATGTCAGATGAGTTGATCTTGAAACCATTGCTTATCAATGTTTCAGTCTTCAATATTTTTGACACTTGTGATTGCACATCCTTGTACGGTGATCACAGTCACTCTTGCAATAATCCAGACACCAAAAGGGTCGCTTGCTTTGCTCACAGGCAGGTGAAGGGGTTTGCGATCCTGCCACTCTCACGTTGCATCTTGGCGGGAATTAATGCAGTTGCAGCGCAGCCTTCCTTGAAGTCCTTGGAAAGCTGATGATCCACCATTCTTCTCGATGTCAACAGCTTCACATTGTTCACTGCAATCAGATCAATCAGACCACTGGCAACTTCCTAATGTTTTTCGTTGTTCATTTATGTTCCTTTGTTGTCCTGTTGCTACTGTTAATCAGACGGTATGTGTTCATCGTTTTCAGCCCAGAGCGTGAGATTAGTTTTTGTCTCAGGCTGCTAGTGGCTCTGACAAGAGCCAACAGACTGGCTAATTGTTTCTTGGGCCTGAAATTGCTCGCTCAATAGAGTTTGTATGGCAAGAATGCCCCGAAGTTGGTGGTCATTTCATGAAGTTGAGGTGAATGAAAGTTGCGCTACACATTTCAAGATTTAGATTCTCCTCGGAAGCTTTTGGAATGCCATGAATCATAGAGTGTTTACAACATAAAACTATAACATGTCCTTGTAGTTTTGCTACCAAGCTGTGGCTACAATGCCCCAGATTTGCATGATATTCTCAATTCAACTATCAACTCTATCCACTCTGGCAACCCTTTGCTTCCAGAGAATGATATTGAATGTTTCGTTGTGTCAGCTCGTGGAAGAGGAACAGTCAAGACATAGGATAATCTAGACCTTCGACCCATGTTGAGAAGATTGGAGTTGCTTTCTGTATTACTTTTGGATACTCAGATACTTGTGGATACGCATGGGCCTTATGGGTACGTATTTTCATCGTTTTGCACGGACAGCTGAGGTCACAAAGTCTTAGATGCTGCCATTGCAGAAAAGGTGGGTCATCGCACAAATGGTGGGTGTGATGGATCTTGTTGTTATATGGGTTGAAATCTATCAGCCTGAGACATGTTGGGAATGCAATGTTGCCAAAGATACTTTCACCCTGTGAACATTTATTTGGCATTCAAAGATTAGAGGGCTTTGAAAGTTGTATATTATGACAAGACTTATGCCGAGCGCAGCCCTGAATGTGTGAGTGAGGTAGAGAGCTACCCTGAAAATCAACACCAAAGTGGATGGTTTGATAGGATATTCGAAAAAACACAACCATGGTCGCTTTAAAGAGAATCACTCTTGATTTTATTTGTAGTATCCGCATGGCCAGGTATTTTTGGATCCGAACATGATCGTGACCATTGCCATGGCAGTCAGCCAATGCCTAAGGATCCAAAGCGCAAATCCGTTGTTTCAGAAGTTCCACTTCTGCCATCCAATGCCCAAAACCAAGGCCAAAGAAGTCAGAGCCACAAAGCGCTTCGTGACCTAGCTTGCAGTTTGTGTAAACATCGGATGATTTTGTTGATTTGTAGCAGGTGATTGGTTGATTGAATTTGATTGTGTTTGTGCCAGCTACATGCAGGAAGTGTAAGACTCTGATAGGATCTGATAGGCCAAGACCATGGAACATCATGTAACACTGATTTTTGTTACCGTTTTTCTACGCCTATGTGTCTTCATGTCCGGGTGCTACCCAGAGCACTCTGAGGCTACCTTCGGCGCATGGTTTACGAGTGCCTGCCGGAAGAATACTCACAAGAGACCGTTCCTTGGAACGCAGACTGCCGAAGTCCGGGATATTATCCTTCAATATTCTTCAGTGGTCGTAAGTTCTGTTGCCCAGCCTTTTGTGTTGACTCTGAATCCTAGAAGTTTGGATTGATTGGCTGAAAGTGGGTCAAAGCTCATGAGTCTGACATCAGCGAATCCTTTGTTTTGGTGTCAGTGTAAACTATGATACACTATGCTTATAGATGCTTATAGCATGTAGATCTGCGATGACTTCTGTTTATTGAGCTTCATAGATTTTCGCCATTAAACAGTTGAGTTAGATTCCTTCCTGTCGTTGCTATGAAGCTTCATGCAGTTGGATTATACATACATAGTCATTCTGTTGCCCATCATATGCTTGTATGATAATATAGGGAACACACATGGGAAGCTTGACGAGCCTTTGAAAGGCTTACATGTTTTGACTGTTCTATTTACATTGTAATTATAGTCATTATATGATACACATGCATAATATATATATTTATATAATTATATATATATATACATGTTGCACTATGTTGCCAATATGATATGTTGCCATCTTCAGTTTATGGTTGCTTTTCCAAAATTCGCGGAATACACGGCTGAACAGGTTCAACTCTTTGACCGGCACCTGTCCTTCATCTTTTCGGAGCTGATGGCCGAGGTGTCTTAATAAGTCAGAAAGGAGCCAGCTTAGTGGAGGAATCTAGACAAGTGGAAGGACATGAGATGTTATATTTTTCTGTCAATTTAGCAAATGTGAAGCTTTGCTGCGCAGTGAGTCTGAAGCAGCCGGACAAAAACTCAAAGAAGCAGTCGTTTTTCCATTTGCAGGGGTTATTCCTTGCAACTAGAGAGTAATGTAGCTTCAGGGTCATTCTCAGCACATCTCAGCACGACAGGCGGATGGGTGCTTTTGCCGCATGGAGAACCGAGATTCGAATACCTTGGTCAATCTTGGCACGGATGCCCAGGTAAGAAAGAAATAGAAACACATACTTTAGCATCGCGCTGTTTTTGATCTGTTTTGTCTTTTTGGTCAGCAGATTTCATCAGCTTTCAGCAGGTTTCAGCTTTGGTCAGTTGTCAGTTATCCAAGGCCACACAGAGCTGGACATCGAGATGGATTGGGCACAATCTGGATCGCAAACTTTTTCCCTCTTCAACCGGAAAGAAGCTAAACAGAGAAATTGGCAAAACCGATTGGCAATAGTTGCACACACCTTTGCATATATATTGGGTAAGTAAAGTAGAATACAAGTTTTACTGACATGCTGCACAGTAGTGTTGACAGTGTATTTCCTTGCAATCTGGACTTTCACGATCCTATCACAGCTTTGTTTGTGTGCCGGAGTCCACACTGCAAAAAAAAATCCTGCCACTTCTTTGGCAGTATTGATTCAACTTCAGAGTGTTTGATGTATCGAAGTCTCCAGAGCACCTCACCGACCTCGCCTTGTTTCCAAGGATGATAAGGGCAAGAAGGTCTATCAGCCCACAGTCTTCCAAATGGGATTTCAGCGAACAGATGTTGCCCTCATGAGCATCGATCTTAGCTCATCCAGAATGGCTCCGGCCATCCAGGCATTGCGGCATTGCATGATTTGCACAAAGAAAGGACAGCCATATCAGGTAGGAAACACGTCAAACAATTGGAAATTTCATGCAATTTCAACAATGATGACTGGTCTGAGTTGCCACATTGTCATCCTTGTTCAAAGGCGTACCATGCTTGTTCATCAGCTTAGAAAAGTTGAATCCATGGTGAATCCGCTCATTTTTGCTCAAGTACGCTCGCGCCTGTGCAAATTGCTCAACGCTTCAACTATTCTTTCTCAGTAAGTCTTGCCAACATGGGTGGTGCCGCATCCGCTGAAGCTTGGCTGCTGTAGTGTGCGTTTTCGACTTGCGTTTCTTGTGACCCTGTGAAGGAGTTGAATCAGATGAAACAACGCATTGTCTAATGACCTAGTGAAGTCAGCTTTTCATATAGTGACAAATTTACACTGACATTGTCAGACAGGACGCCAAGACCGCTTTGGAGGTGGGGTATCCAATCCCCTCTTCTCAAATTTCGTCTCCGTGGTGAAATCGAAAAAATGTTCCAAATGTGGCATGATTTCTCCAAGCTGGAATCATCTATGGCATTGTCATGCTCATGGTGCATCCCCCCAAAGATTGCTTGTTACGTCGTAACATTTGGCCAAGAAACGTGGATGATTTTGCGAAGTGTTCAAGATTCCTTCATGGAATAAAAGCTTTGATTTGCAATTAAGTTGGAAACTTGTGTATGATCACGAGAGGGTCATCCACACAAAAAGGGTCACACAGACCGCTTTGGAGGGCAAGACTCCAGAAGAGATCGCGGCTGCCTTGAAGGAGTTGCCTCCAGATCAACTGGCCAAGACTCTTGGCGAATCAAACCTGCAAGGGTTCTGACACGCCTCTTAGATTTTGACATGTTTTTAGTATCATTATGTATCATTTAGATTCAGATCCTTTTTCAGTGATGAGTTAACATTTTGATGGATCTAGATTCTAGATGGAATGGTAGAGCCAAACGATGCCAAAAGAAGGGTAAGCTATGTAAGTTCATAGTTACATGGAGTTGCATGGTATGTTGTGCCTCAGGATCAAGGCTTGTGTGGAGAAGAAGGCGGCCTGCCCAGGACCCGTCGATTGCAGCTCTATCACGGTGGTGGCAAAGGACTACAAGGGAATGCTTCTGGGCTACAAGTACTCAGGATTGGATGAGTTGCAGTTGTTTCCCCTGGCAAGAAGCAAGAACATTCGATTGCCCCTTTCGAAAATTTTCTCACTGCCATTAAGTAGACTAGTATCCTCCGTCGTATGCTTGTTTGCGTTCTCTTTGGTTTTTCATGTTTGTTTCTGAGTTCGTGTTCTTTAGGCATTGATTGATTCCTCGTGTTCCTCTTGTTCCTCTTGTTCTTGTTGTTGTTGTTGTTGTTGCTGCTGCTGCTGCTGCTGTTGTTGATGTTGAAGTTGATGCTTCTTTCCCTATGGCTTGATGTTGTTCTTCTATGTATTTACTAACATTATATAGTAACTTCCATGAAACATTTGTCTGCAATAATGTACTTGTTGACATGCATGTAGCACATACATGTAGCACATACTGTCGAGGTTGTAAGTGGACAATCTTCAATATGCCCAGATTGTTTTCGCACACCTTTTCTCGGGATCAGGTTGGAACAACCTTCCGCTCCAAAGTTCAAGGGTGTCTCGGCAATGCAAGAGGAACTCATTGGTAAAGCCATGATGACGTGGTTGGGAGTTTCTTCAGCATTGTTGCTCCAGCTACCAGCTGAGAATGTTTTTACTTCCTTTTCTATCCTTTTCTCAGCTTCCCTCTTTCTGAAACGGTATGAAACATTGTCAAACTGCCATAGAATCATTATTTCTATGATTTCTATGATAAGAATTGTGACAGGATGAAATCTGGTAGGCTGCACGCCCCCCGCATTGAGGTGCACTGGCCCAAATCTATGTTCGAAGCCAGCCATATGGAGGTTCCGACAAGAGCAACAATGGGCATCGATACGACTCCATTCCCATTGTGAATGGCATCTCGGCTAGTGGACAATTAATCATGCTATATATGCCATATGGAAAGCTGTGGCTTTGAGAGTTGAGAGTTTTGTTGTGTGTCAGTGATATTCAGTGATCGGTCGGCTCTGTGGTTGAGCACCCTCAACGACAAACCAGGAATGATCACAGCTGGAATGAGCTGCCAGCTTATTCACTACACCCATGAAGAGCATGACAAGTTCTTCGAGCTCTGCAAGAATTTTGATTTCATCATCGTTCGCTGCAACCCAGGCCCTTTCCACGTCGAAACATTCAGCAACATTCGACTCTTTGGAGCATCGCACATTCGTCTCCTGTATGTTGTAGGGAGTCCTAAAGAAATAAAGAAACTAGCGTGAAGCCATTGGTTTGTAGAGCCTAATGTCATGGTCACCCATGGTTAGCCACTGCGCTGTCTTTGCAGGACAGATCAAAGCGGATGGTGGTGACCAGCAGAAGTTTGATGATGGCATGCGCGCCATGAGAAAGGAAGGCAAACAGGTGTGGCCATCTCCAGATGTGATGGAGAAGATGGGTGCCAAGGATGCTCTTTGCAAGGCAGATTTGGAGATTAAATGCTTGAAGCACTGTAGTGAGGGGTGATGAGGGTGGTTTGGTGCTTTGAAGATGGAAGATGATGAAAGATCAAGAAGTCTACAGCATGAATCACTGAAATTGATCATAGTATTAACGCATTTACTTTTGAATAGTTTCTTGCATCAGGTCGCGACCATGAACATTGGCCTGGAGGATACCTTGGCATACTACTCTCCAGAAGAGTTCAGTGCTGGCTTCAAGAAGACCATGGCGTTCCAACCACGTGTCATCAAGCAGAACCGCGGCTCCTCCGGTGAGGGCATTTGGATCATCAAGCTGAAGGATGAGAAGCTCGACATGTGAAACCATACAGGAAATCGTCTATGGATTCGATGTATTAGGGGACAAGATGTGGGATGTTGTCGATTTGATTGCTCGGGGATTGGCTAGCCGGAACACAGGCTTTTTTGTGGAGTGGTGATGACATGCAAGCATAATTGACTTGACATATCCAAAATTTAGGCAATGTAACATGGAATTGCAATGAGATGAAGTGCCTGTGTGTGTTAAACAATTTGTCAATCTCTTGGAAATCGGCAGCAACAAGGAACTACTGCAAAGAGTATGGTGAGAGGCTTTGTGAAGATTCAGAGAAACTGCTTCTCATGGAGGCCAATGACAACCACGAGGAGGAGCACCCAGGGTTGTGTTCTCCTGAAATATGCAAAGCAGCAAAGGTATTATCATCCCATGAATGTCACCAGTCGAGAACTTCCAGTGACAATAGTGACAATCGATTTGGTTTCTTGTAGCTTTTGCTGACAACAGGATACAAGAGGTATAATGTCTATGTAGTATGATAGCACTGTATCATTTCCTGTGATAAGCCGCTCAAATCCACTCTGCAAAATGCGCATAATGTTGTGAGGAGCACACTGTTGCAGAGTTCATTGAGTTCTGCGTGAACGGTCGCAACGACAAGTCAGGTGAATGGACCTCCAAGGGCGTCGGAAAGTATTTGGAAGGTGGAAAAGAGGCAGGTGGCCAACTGGTGGACCAACGCTTCTGCCCACGTATTGTGGAAGGTGAGCTCCGCTACAATCTCATTGGAGATTCTCTGGTTGGTGTCATTCACAAGAAACCAAAAGAGGGTGGCATTTCTGCAGTTGGCGGAACTGGCTCCATCTACACCTTCTATGGACCAGAGGAGCCACTCTTCAAGAATCTGACCGAAAACTTCCTGAAGACAGACTTGCCCCATGTGATGCCTGCCTTGGATTTGGCAGAGGAGCCAATTCCACTTTGGTGGACTACTGACTTCATCCTTGCCTCTCCAGTAGGAACCCCAACTGAGCAGGAGAAGTGGATTGTGGGGGAGTTCAATTGCTCCTGCGTGGGCATCTCGCGTTGCTTGGCCGCTTACTGCAAGGATGACACACCCAATGCCTCCTTTGATGACATCTCAGAGGAGGACAAGGCCGAGGCCAAGAAGATGGGCGACCTGATGGGAGAGAAGGCACTCGCAATCCTTTCCAAGTGAAACGGTCGTGCAGAGTGCAGCTGCGTTCCAGCACAGCTGAGAGCAAGCTTTTGATCCCCTTTTGTTTCATCCAGCATGCGTGTTTCCAGAGGCCAGTTTGACAGTTTGATTTTTGGCATTTGCCAGATAGCTGGCACAAAATTTCAATGATTCTTTTTTGAATCTGGTGAGGTGATCCATACATATCCAAACATATCCAAGTCGTGGGTTTTTCAAGCATGTGCTTCTGGGAACACAGTCGACTTGCATGCGCTGTCTCTTGTACCTTGAATTTCCCCAAGGCACTGAAGGTGGGGGACTTCCCAAACCGCCAGGTTGGACCAATAGCTTCGACCTGGGCGAAAAAGCCAACAAAAAAAAGGTTGAGCTCATTTTGCTGATATATTTTTTTTGAGTGTTTTTTTTGGTGGTTTGGGGAATGCTGCTTGAACATAAATTGGCTTTTCAGATCTGAGAAGCTTCTCACCTCTCAGCTGTCCAAGGCATTGACATCAGCCATCCAGAGATGGCCAAAAAGGTGCCAAATGACTATGATCGCATCCGAGATGGAGCTGAAGTTGAAGTGATTAACTCAGCGTTTCTTGGTGATAGACAATGATGTGATATGATATGACAATATGTTACAATGACAGACGTATGTAATCCTGCTAGTGATCTAACTTCACTGAAAGTTGCCCATAGACTATCATATTGATTGGTATCATGGAACCAGGATGATAGGCAGCCAGGAACATACCACAAAAAGCCTGGATATTGAGACATATTGAAAAAAATAAAAACATGGAAATGCACAATGCTTCCCAGGTAGTATTATCGGTAATATTCAAAATGATCACCCCTCAAATATTTTTGCGCCATCACAGTTGTTCTTTCTACCTCGGTGCGCCAAGGACACAACCAGACAAGACCGCTCCATTGGGTGTGAAGCTCACATCGCCTCCAAAGGCATCGGTCACGATCGATGTTGGAAGTGAAGAGTTGAGATGACTTGAGGTGTGATGATACTGTTGATGGTTCAGAAATCCCAAACAACCACCTGGGATGGTCCTAAAACCCTGTAAATAATGGGATTTCAACTACCAACCTCAACTGGTGATCGCCGGATTTCTGAACCAACAGTATCTCACGGTGTTTTCACAGGATTTCATGGTTTTTCTTGGTTGAAGGTTGTTTGCAATATGATGATGAGACTGTTTTCATCTTTCCATGCCTGGCTGAAAGGTGAATTTTGAGGAGGGCTACATCTACCGCTTGGATCGTTTGGCCAGTACTGATCAAACGCGACGAATGCTGGATGCCCTGAAAGTGATTCTGAAAAACCCAGCAGCTCGGCATTGCGCAGATTTTGGATCACAAATCATGTCACCTTATTTGGGTGTCGTGTTGATAGTTTGTTTCTTTCTTCGTTGTGTTTCTGATAAATGTCAAGCCACTGCTATTTTTGAGGTGCATGAATGACAGAAAATCGATTCGGTGATGGAAATCCAGTTTGTTGTATTAGTATCACTTCTGCCTGGCAGCTGGGATGTTCCAGGTTGTAGATCCCTCTCCAATGATCCCACATGAAATTTTGCGGAATCTTGGCTTGATCTTTTTTCTTCCCGATGGATGATGGCATAGATTTCAGGGCACACACACACATACACGTACTGGTACAAACATGCAGACACTGATTCAAATACAGTATCATTCAAGAATCTGAAATAACTTCGGTGATGACCATGGTTCTTGCTGTGAATGCAAGAGGTATGCGGTATGCTTGATGTTGAGGCGTTCTGCAACTGGTGTATTGGAATGAGCTTGCATAAGAATAGAGTCGGTTCCACAGTCACACTGTGTGGTCTTTCGGAGTGTGGGATGACCACACGGTTGAAACAAGTGCCCATGTAGATCCCGGTGCATCTGTTCAATATCTGAACTTTGCCAAGGAAGTTGATTTGCAATCCAGTGGACAAAACTCTGAAGCAGGCACAGGGATGCCTGGCATAGATTTTGGCCAGATAGTCGAATGTCGTAAAACTGGCAGCACATTGTAAAGTAAGTGTCATGGATATGCCAGCGATGGGATAAAGCATGATGTCGAGTGGAGAGAAGTTTGACAAGAGACAGTGAAAAGAACACCTTTGACTGGAGCATTTCAAAACGACATGACATTTAGGTCAGCATTTAAGCGTTCCCCATATCTTGCAGAGCTTACAGTGAATGCCGAGCAATTTTTTCAGGCGGGCCTTCATGACCTGCCATTGGAGTCTGTCGACTTCAGCGGCAGCAAGCAAAAAA
Organism: Breviolum minutum Mf 1.05b.01; assembly: GCA_000507305.1. Classification (NCBI taxonomy): domain Eukaryota; class Dinophyceae; order Suessiales; family Symbiodiniaceae; genus Breviolum; species Breviolum minutum. Next base: position 37,198 of record DF241194.1, read on the forward strand.
GTGAAGGACTTGCAGCGTTCCAACAAGAGGCCGGGACAGGAGCCAAATGAGCACGGGAAGATCTATTCATGTATAAATGATGAATTATAATAGATTATAGTATATTTCATGAATATGTAGAGCATATATGAATACATATATATATATATATACACAGAAAATCACAGAAAGAAATATATCGAAAACATATTCCAACATACGAAGAACTATATAGTATGTAACGTACATGTTGTATATGTGGAATCATTTTGTACAGAAAGTTCATTTGTTTTTGATTGGTCCACAAGTCATTTGTTTTGACTGGACATGCTAAATGATACCTTCCATTGTTGGGGTTTGTCTACTTTGAGCAGGGGTTGTATGAAGGGATGACGGGTCCACTGATCAGCCGCAAATGCAGAGCCACGAGGCAAAGCACGTCTATGCCCACTTGCTGAACAAGAGTCAAATCGATTCCTTAGCTACTTCACAGCATACAAATACTATACAAATCATACAACAGAGGCTGGTACTGCTGGTACCTGGTGTAGAGTAACTTCATAGCAGATTGATCCATGCAGGTCCATTCCACTGGTTGTTATGCCCAAAAGATTGTCACTGTTGATGTTCCTTGTCTCTGCAGTTCTTTTGCCTCTACAAAGTCAGTGCTATTGTTATTGCACTAAGCACCTGTTTTGATGTTGTGGAAGTACCCGGAAAACACTCCAGAATATCAACAGAGTGAAAAGTTGCCATCACCCTCTTCGATCGACTAAGGTTTTGTCCTCCACACGACGTTTGACTTTGATTCAAGGGCCACCCGGAACCGGTAAGACCACGACCGCCGTTCAGATCGTCGCGGCAATGGTTCGGTGACTTGGTGAGGAACCTGGAGCTTAGGTGTTTGCTACTTTATTTGGGTTGCCACATTTTTACTATGCGATATTAGTAAGAGGTTGGCCTGGGGTGGCGTTCTTGCTCCAACTGCCTTTGTTTGAATCTTTGCCCTAGCCTATACTTCAGTTGTTGAAGTCCGAAGCTCCTTAGATCATTTCGTCTCTGACAGGTATGGCCTGGTCGATTTGCCAATTCTTGTGACGGCCGACAGTAACACTGCGGTGGATAATTTGGTAAAGGCCACCGGGAAATAGGGAAGGAATGGAAGGGTCTGGCATAGTTTGGCCACAACCTCAAGTTTGTTATATTCAAAGTTGTTTGAGTCCCATGTTCCATTCACCAGTTTAACTGTTTGAGAAAGAATTCATCATCGATTTGCTCTTGAATGTGCCTGAATATGCCTGAATGATCCTGAAAATCTTTTGAAATCTTGAACACTTTCAACTACTTTCCTTGTTTCAAATGATTGGTTTGACATTGATGTTCCTTGTCCCTTTTCTCAACCGAAAAGCAATACATCAATACGTCCCAACCGTTTTTTCATGCGCAGGGAATTGGCAAGACCGGAGTGAACATCGTACGGGTTGGGAGACCTGAAGCCATCCGAGAAGACGTGAAGTCCTATGCCTTGGATGGACGTTGGAAGGAGCTGCAACCGCCACGGCCGTCGTGTGGCATAGCCCGGTTTGATAGCCCGGTGATCGTTGCGGGGGGTTCGAAAGTTTGCCTTGTTTTAAATCGTCTCTTACATGAGATACAGATCTAGGTGGTGGTTTCAGATATTTTTTTGTTTTCACCCCTACTTGGGGAGATGATCCAGTTTGACTAATATTTTTCAAATGGGTTGAAACCACCAACTATACATATATGATTATATATGCATATTCTATGCATAATATGATACTTGTCTTCTCACACAACAACATATGCATGATATATAGACACTACACTACAATGCAATGCTATATGAATACACTACAACTCGATATAACATGGTACAACATGATATGTTGTTTTTCATGTAATATGATACAATCTATTATGAGCAAATGCCATACAGTATTATGAGCATATATAGCATAATACTTATATTGATATAGTATTGTATAATATGAGAGAGCTAGTAATGAAGTAATCGATAATACGACATCATGCTTAATCCCACACAGTGCAGTATAAGATAACACGATATGATATACCACAACATCACATCGTATGATATGATGTAATATGATCTTTGTTATGATGCATGATATGATATATACATATATAACATGTAATTTCACAGACTATTACTATGCACTTCTGGATCTTCAACTTAGCAATGCTTTTGGCTTATTGAATTCAATGTGATGGAAGGATTCGGCATGATTCCACAGTATTTGAAGTACCCAAGTCAGATGCAAGTAGTCCACATGCGCTGTATTGCGTCATGACATGTCTCGTACTCTCGTCACTTTGCTCAGCACCAGTTCTTTCAATTCGTACAGCTCATGTAGGCTCCTGTAAGTCAGCAGTGGATAGAAATGTTTGAACTGGGATCGTTTAGCACACGTGTCTCAATACGTTTTTCATCGTTTTTCAGTCTTGAGAATTTTGGACGTTGCCGGTATTTATTTGGAAGTCCATGATCAAGTGTTGCATGCACCCATGCAGTGGTTCAGGACCTAAAGAAAGCAGAGGTCGTCTGCGCCACGTGTATCGGAGCCTCTGGTACAACCTTGGACAAGGCGTGCAGGAAAGAGTGACTCTTTCCAGCTCCAACATGTGCACTTGCAGACTCACACCCAAATACAAAGTCCTATCAAAGTCCTTTTGCAATTGTAAAGAAACTCAACTAGGTGACATGAGGTGGCGTCATGTTTATTGAACCTTTCATGTGGTTTAACTTGCCAATGTATTTATATAGATATCTTTATTTACTGTACGTCTTTTTGATTTTGCAGTCTGCAAAATCCCGTGCGTTTGGTAGCTTGCCATCATGCGATCTTTAAAAAACATCCTGCAGCACTCCTCAACTTGGCCAGGTGCGTTTTCCAACGGTCATCGTGGATGAGTGTACGCAAGCTGCAGAAACTGCAGCCCTTGTCTCTTAACAGCAATGGTGAGCATGAGTTGCATTGAAATCTTTGGCAAAGTGAACTCAATTTCAAACTGTGTATTCGCATACATGTCATGTCAATATCCTGCCGTAAATCTTGTAACCTCGACAGTTTGACTTAAAAAGAATCCGCTGCAAAACATCCTGCAGGTCCCAATTGCACGGGGATGTCAACAGGCGATCCTCATTGGTGACCAATGTCAGTTGCCACCCACGGACACTGGGCTGAAGGGATGATGCTCCCGCGAAAGTGAAAACATCTGAAGTGAAAGCTTGGGTGCGTTGCAACCAGCTTCACTTCCGTATTCTATGCACATGGTATTTTTGAGGGCACTCCCAGTTCCAGTAGAGTAGATTTGATGATGTAATTGATATAAATTTGTTTGATATAATGTACAATTTCTTGAAAGCCCGTGGTTGTGAGAAGGAAGCTCTAGCAGTTGCCTCCCCAAAAGTAAACAAGTGGATGGGGCTTCCATGTCTGACCAATTGAGGTGCTGTCCGATGTGGCGGAGACCGAGAATCTTGGAGAGTCCTTGTTCACTCGTCTAGTTACGCAAGGGGTTAGGCCGGCAGAGCGGTTCAGGGTGGGTCGTGGTGTCATCGATTCTGAAAGGAAACTTGTGCAGAATCAGAGAAAGGAGAAACAGAGAAACTTGTGCTTAAAGATCTCTTACACCTTGCAGTCTACATCACAACTTCTAGACGAGGGGCACGTGATTTGATCATGTGGACCGCTCTGAACTTGGAAGCTACACGTGTATTAAAGTTGAAGTCGATATCATAGTCTCGCATGTAATGAGAACGCGTGTGAGGTAATGATCATCAGAAAACTTGCTTGGGAGTCCTCAAAATCAGCAGTCGGTGGTTTCCTATGTTTTATATTTCAAGAACAGAAAAAAACACTTTAACAAACATGTTCCAAACCCTAGCTTGGATTCTCAAAGTGTTAGAGAATCAAACATAGACTTGCACAGCATGGTGGAAGCTTGTCGGAAAGGCCTTGCCTTTTGGACACTCAATACCGTATGCATCCCTTGGTGGCAGAATTCGCTTCAGCCCCTTGGCCGTTGTGGATGGGGCTCTCAAGTTTCGTAAACGGATGCAATGAAAAACATTACACAAATCCCGGAATCGAAGTTGGAACACCTGAGAAGATGTGAGCCTATATGTTAGTATCATATGCCTACATGACTCAGATGTTTTGCGTTGTTTTGTTTGAATTTATTTATTGAAGTCTCTCACAAGGAGATCATGTGCAGTCTGAAGTAACATGGTTTTCCAGAAACTAACGCCATAGGCACCACCCGAAATTGTTTAAAATGCCATGGCACCTTTGCCACCCTAGGCAGCGTTCTACAATGGTCGGCTGCAGAATGGTGTATCTCACATTCATCGAAAACCACCTGAAGGTTTTCCTTGGCCACAGAGGTCCCTGTGCAAAAAATCAGATAGGGACAGGTTTCCTAAAATGGTGGTACCCTTGGCGTTGCCATGGGACCCAACAACCAACCATGGGGTTTTCCATCCCTAAAAATGATGGACATTTTGGGCTGGAGATTGGGGGCACCGGGTACCACCATTTGCCAGGCATATGCCGGTGGCCTTCATCAACTTGGAGAAGTGTGAAGAGAAGCGCGAAGGACAAAAGACGGAAGAGGTTGAGGTTGACTCTGAACGAGATGGAAAGACATGGAATTACAAATTGGTTACCAAAGTTCATATTATGATATATTATGATGATTGATAATCAATATCCGTACTTAATTATACTTTTATACATACTTATATGTGACTCTATATTGTTGATATTTTATCATTGATCCACACGCAATATTCAGGGATGTGTGGTTTTGATTCAATGGTACCACTCCAAGCTTATATATGATTCTGAACACTAGGTTGTGAATGCTGCAACACTTAGTTTCAATGGTTGTATGTGAAATTTCGTACCTCGGTGTTTTGTCCTTAGAGTTTTTTGAACCTCAAAGATGAACACGCTGCAGTTTCCAGGTGAAATCAGGACTGCTGTCTCAGTGATACCCCATTCTGGCCAGGACATGGTTCTTCTTACATCAATCCCGCAGAGGCCAAACGTTTTTCACAGCCTAAAAACACCAGCAGAGTCCCCAATTGTTTGGGAGTTGATTTGGGCAGCCGGTCCAACTCCAATACGTTGAACGCATTCAGAATGTCTCGGATCAAAGTCCCATGATGCCCTATTTTTTGTTTTACAGGAGAGTTCAAATCTTTAAGATTCTTCAAGGTGCCATGTTGTTCCATGGCTAGTCAGGTTTGTGAGCATGTTTGGACAGCGTTTCAACTCACCTTGATTCGGGGAAACTAGCAACAAAGAATGACAATACGGGACAGTCCCAATATCAATGGAGTCGGGAAACTAAGGCTCACTGAATAATCATAACAAACTTCTGAAACTTGTTTCTCAGATGCAGTGTCGGTCAGTAGTGTAAAGCAAATCACCCCTAAAAAATCAGCTTCACAATGGTGTGGCAGTTGGGACCACGAAGGCCAAGTAGTTGCAATATGTTGCAATCAACTGATAGTCCTGTACTGAAACTACTTTAAGCTGATCCGTAAATGTGTTTGATTCTTCTGGAAGTGTTTGAATGAACCTGAGATGTGAAAGGCAGAAAAAACCATGTGGGCACTTCTTGAAGTCACAAAGAATGGCAAGATCGGGCCGGAAGATGTCGGCATTGTGTGGCTTGGCAGCGTGGAGTCAAAGCAACCTGATAGTTTGGTCATACGTTTTGCAGGAAAGAACTTGGCAACCCAATTCTATGCCCTTCATGATTTGACAACGTTTCCACAGTGTATCCAAAGGACAGACTTTTGTGCAAGCCTCTCACATGAATTAACGAAAAACCTTTTAGACATTTACTGAAGCTTCTGCGAAGCTGTATAGATGACGATATATGACAATCATTCTCCTGTAGAGTTGACTCAATTGGATATCAAAACAATGAAAGGTGCCTCACTGTGTCGGTTTCAAATGAACTGTTTCCAACACAACTTTTGGCAGAAGTTTCTAAAATCTTTGCCAGAGTGGTCCTGCACATATATGCATCATATCCGTGCCTCAGGACGCCATACAAAGGACAGGTGAGGCTTTTGAAAAAGTTGATCAACGAACGTCCCGGTCTACAAAAGCTGCTTGGACTTTTGCAAATCAATACACATCATATCATCATGGATCATTATATATGTTTAGTCGTTGTATATGTTTGTGAGCGTGTTTTTGTTTGACAAATTCCAGCAATAGTGCAATGACCATGACAATTTCATGAGTCGTTTTATTTCGTTTGAGAATTCATCACACATATTTTAAATCTGACCCGTGAAAGTCTTATGAAAAGGTCCGAAAAAAAAAAACGCAGTTTTGACGCTATTGCTGAGGTTCCGTAGTGGACTTGAGGTGGAATCCGTGGACAGATTCCAGGGTCAAGAGAAAGAGGCACGCTGGTTCAAATCCATCATCTCTGGGCATGGTTGTGTCGACCTTACGGGTAGTTAGATTAGTTAGGGAGCCCCAATATACTCTTGATAACCATGCAGTAATGACACTATGATGAACATCAAGTATTTTGAAAGATCTCGCGCAATCGTTGGAAAAATATTGCTCTGTGCTTCAAAAGCAATTAGAATCATGTGAGGTTCTCACCTATTTTACTCCTGCTCTGACACTCCAAGCCACTGGCAGGTCATCATTTTCTGTGCTGTCCGAAACAATCGTAGCTCGGCATACCGGTTCCAGAACTTCCATACTGGATGATTGAGAGTCTTCGCACCACGGTGGTAACCACCTTGATTTCATAGCAGTAACGAGGTCGGGTTCTAAGATTCTAAGGTCTTCTATTAGTATTCTGCAGCCACTGCGGGAAAGGAGTGGGAAATATGCCAAAGCTTGCTGTTTTTCCCCTCAGTACGAAGAGCTACTGAGAGAATAGTTCTCAGAAGTCAACCCGGACAGCAACACTGGCAGCGAAACAGCATGTGACTGAATGTAACCATGAGTCCGTCCTGTTGCCTTCTATCCGAGGTGAGGGCAAAGTGGGTTTCTTGTGCGACTGGCGTCGGCTGAACGTGATGCTGACGCGTGCACGAATTGGCCTAATTGCCGGGGATGCCCAGGTTTTGGTGGTGCAGCACCACTGCAGACCTACCCATCCACAGTGCGCAATGTGATAGGAATTTTGAGGTCAACTGGATCAAGGATGATCAAGGCGGAAATTTGCAGTGTGGCAAATTGTTGGGCCAATTGTTCGTATTTACTTTGATTTGTTGATAGTTGTTGCAAATCGTGGTTGCAAGTTATTATGTAATGTTCGCTCGTAATGTTCACTCATTTTCTAAAGTACTGGGCGGTCACCCCAAACAAACTTCTAAGGTTCATTTAATTACGTATGTTGATAGAATTTGGATGCATGCAAATGATTGAGCAATTGTTTATATGCTTTGAATAGGACATGCTACTTCAGCCAAGACTTTGCTCTACATATGTTCCGTTTGATCATGTTTTGTCTTGCGTGGGCACCATTTTTGTAGCTGGCTGGCTACTTACTTTCGTGATGCAAGCAGCCATGGTTCAAGGTCATGTCCCTTTCATATTGGCAAGACCCTCGCCATATGGATCCACCTGAGTCTCCCCTGTCTTCACAGAAAGCCTCTTAAGGTCATTGGAAGTCGGAGCACATTGATGTCAGATCCACTTTGGCATGAGTGGCAACTTGGACAACAGCCGGGTTGAGCATTATGATATTGGAACCTGTTATAACATGTTATAACTTATAACATCCTACAGCATTTTACAAGCGCAACCGAACGGTGTATTCTCACGTTGCTCACGTATTGTCCCTGGGAAATCTGCTCAGCCAAGGCTCATTTGGGCTGCAGCTCGTGGAGCCATTTGCGGCGAGAGCGCCAAAGGTTCCTGGGTGCCAAGGTGCAGCGGCTCTGGGTGATGGAAATTCCATATTTTTGTTCCAATTTTGGGCAAAACTTCAAGTCTTCCAGATGTTTTAAAGATCTTTTTGTTGAGGGGTGTTGATGTTTTAAATATTTTTGTTGATGTCAGCTTTGTTGGAAAATTATTAGATAGATAGAAAACTAGCGATGGAAGAAGACTGGATGACAAGATGTAAAGGGCAGCATGTCCAATGTGAAGATTTGGGAATGTTTTGGTGACTGGATTGCCACTGGACGTTGTCGGCAACAGCCTGAAGCATTAGAGTCTGTAGAGGTACTTGGTTGATGACCGCGATGGTATTTGGACCGTGAAGCAAGGCTCAATGGGTGTGGAAATGTGTGGAATGTTGCCTTCACGGTTGAAAGATGGAGTTCAGAGTATGTGCACATGATATATGCACGGTGTTATAAAGTCGCAACTGAGAATTTGCAGTTTGAGGATAGGGCCTGAAGTTATTGCGTTCCGAGGCATCATTGAGGAGGTCCAGAAGGGCATCACGCCGAAACCAGGCACAGGCTGGAGCAACAATTGCAACAGATTTGGAAGATGCGGGGTTTCTCTGTGTCAGTCATGTACTCGGACACTACCTTTACAGGTTGGTTGTTTCTCAACCAACAAGCTTTCTTCGTCTCACTTTTAATGTGTTATATTGTTGCATTTCAAAACCGTTTTCGGGACATACATTGAAGAGCTTTCGAGCTCGTGCAACCGTTTACAGTACATCTACATGAGGCGGCAATGATGCACCGGCAAAAGTGGAACAGAAGGAGGAGGATATCCTCGACAGTTGGGAGGACTGTCACGCATTTTCGCCCCCTCAACTATCCCAGAACAATTTTCGTCTAGTTTGGTTGTCATGTGTTCAGTGCTTTCAAAGTCAGGATCTCAACGAGGGAGAGCCGTGCAGCCTCCAAAGTCAATATGACTTGTAGATATCCTTGTAGTCCTTGTAAGACTCCACAGTGTTACTGTGTTTGTCCCTTCTGAGTCGAGGACATGGAAAGCCCGCTGATGACACCGGCCAACGAAAGCCAGCAGCAGGGCGCCTTAGAAAAGGCCCTCGAAGAGGACTGGGGCAGAAACGCTGCCCAACGTTCGGCATATGAACCCCAAAAACACCACTTAAATTTGACACAGGTGCTGGTAGATGAGCAACTGTACCTGCAATATACTGAAAGGTGTCAAAAGAGTTTTGAAGGGGACCTCAATGATGGAAGATAATGGAAGAGTGGTCAAGAATGCACCCCATGTCCGAAAAGCCTATTCAAACAAGCTTTGCACAAATAGCAGCGGAATACTGGCGAGCTTGTCTATCTCAATATTGAGCCTAAAACAATAAATCATACAATGATATATAATTTATATTAATTTATAGTCTATGATCTATGACCATCTATTTATCAACCTTCTTTTGTGCCACAAAATCGAGCAAAAGCTGTTTGTTATATGACTTTATTGTATAATTATATAACTTATGTTAACTTTATTTCATGTAAATTCGGATTAAATTCGTAGCATTTCATCTTATTCTGTATTTTACTCTATTTTGTATGTCATATTCAATTCATATTCGATATTCTTGTCTCATGAGTTTACATCACCTACACTTTGCCAAGGTATTATATACCAATCATATTTCCAAGTCTCCTGTGGCCAGTAACGTTTTAAGCGTGAATATACCAGGCTTGGCCGCGGACACGTTATAGCTTTGAAGCACAGGACCCAGCAGAGCTGCCGGAAGCAGACCCAGAGTCTGGCAAGGCAAAGGAAGACAGAAGTCCGTACAAAAATGCTGTTGATCGTTGAATATTACCTTGCCAATGATCTTGTATAGATGATGATGATGATGATGATGATGATGATGATGATGATGATGATGATGATGATGATGATGATGATGATGATGATGTTGCTGATGTTGCTGATGTTGTTGTTGTTGTTGTTGTTCTTGTTGTTGTTCTTGTTGTTGTTCTTGTTGTTGTTCTTGTTGTTGTTCTTGTTGTTGTTCTTGTTGTTGTTCTTGTTGTTGTTCTTGTTGTTGTTCTTGTTGTTGTTCTTGTTGTTGTTCTTGTTGTTGTTCTTGTTGTTGTTCTTGTTGTTGTTCTTGTTGTTGTTCTTGTTGTTGTTCTTGTTGTTGTTCTTGTTGTTGTTCTTGTTGTTGTTCTTGTTGTTGTTCTTGTT
>DF241194.1:47862-86240 GCA_000507305.1 Breviolum minutum Mf 1.05b.01
TGTTGTTGTTGTTGTTGTTGTTGTTGTTGTTGTTGTTGTTTGAAACATAAACATGTAGGCAATGGTTGGTTCAATCTTGTACACTGCGTCCAGTCAATGGTTGATGAGATGAACAAGGACCAGATGAAACCACATACGAGGAACCATGAATTGCCATGTCCATTTGCTTGTCATTCCACTATTCAGTGTATATATATAATTATATATACATGTGCACAATTCATCAACGTTGATTGTAAATGTATGTATGTAAATGCTGTAACATTTTGTAGCTCGAAACTCGAGAAGCCAGAAGGGCGGTCTTTTGGGTGGGTCAACACTGCTGTTGTATGTAGCTGACCTCTTTTTCAGTATCCTAAAGCAGGTGAGGAAGCAAAAAAAAAGGCTCACGGCTTATGACCATAGCGTCCGTTGTTGTTGAAAGGGTGTCCAGGGTGTCCCACCCATTGTGTAACGGTAAGGAACAAAAGACAAAGTCTCCAAAGTATGACAAATTTTTGCATCTTGTGTGGTAAACAGTCAGCCGTGCGAGGCCGCTGTTTTCCTCAGTTTGTTTGTTGCTCCTGCTGCTAGTGCTCCAATGGAGCAGGATTCAGAAAAGAGAGAAGATTTAGAGAACCGCTCTGGGACACAAAAGAATACGGTGGAGAAGATAAGGAAACCATAGCTGAAACAGTAAGGTTTAATCAAAATGAGGCATCCTGTAGAACAAAGCCCCCTCACTGCCGCTGCTGCTGGGTTACGCTCCTCCTGCCTCTTATTCCTCTTGCCGCTGCAGAACCATGCTGGTTGCTACTGCTGCATCCTTCTCGTCCTGCGCCCTCACTACTTGCTGCTGCTGCGGCTGCTATCTGCTGCCGCCTCCTGCTCTTTTGTTTTTTCAACCGAAAATGAATTTAAAAACAGCTGTCCACAACACATCCAAGAAGCCTATGAATCCTCACGTCCGCAGAGGCAGTGTGCTCCACCCGACTAAAGAAAACACCGGTGGACTCTGAGTTGTTGACTCGCTGAGCGCCAAGTGGGCGGCGGATCCAGCAAAAACATTCAAAAAGCTCTTGAAATCTCTACATTCCTACAACTCGCTGTGGGCTACGTTGGCTGCCTACTTGCGCTTTTGCGTTCAGTCATGATCCAATTGGACGTTTATTGAACCCTTTGCCTGATGAGTCATTCAAAAAGAAACGAATGTTGAATGAATGCAATGAAGAATCCAGGCAGCATGTGTGCTTCGGAACTTGGAAGATAATATTATTTTGTAGAAGCCGGCCTTTTGGCACTAGCGTCAGCAATTGTGCTGAGACTTCACAGGTGTCCTAAGTCACTAATTTGAGACAATCTGACAATTTACAGAGACCGACCCAGGTGAACTCAGCGACTGGTTCTGCGTGTGAACTATAGAATGATTTCACTTCTCGCAGGAGTCAATTTGTTCTTTCATTATTTTTTGCAGGGAAACAGCCATTTAGTATACATTTTACTACTATACATTGATATTTTATAGATCGGTGATACACAGTATGTGCTCAACATTTAATGTCCAACTCGACATTGCTAGTACATATAGTAGACCAATGGTGTACCTGGATTTTGAGAGGCCTTCTAAACGTCCAAAATGCCCGGAGCATTGCCCAAATTTTCTCGAACAGCAACTACGGTCAGCCGTGCTTTTTGCGTTCCGGCGGGCACAAATCAAGGTGTTTGAGACGTCACAGCCAATATGCAACAAGTTGATCAAAATTGCATCAATTTTTGTGTCCCGAACTGCAGAGCACAGCTACTGTGAGATGTTTCATTCCGAAAGCCATTCCCTCGAGCTTCCCTGTTGGACACAGGCAATGTGTGTTTACACACAATTTCAGACAGTTTTTTTTCGAAGTATGAACCATGGACCTTAATATTTGGAAACAACTTTTCTTCGAGCTTTGCTAGGCCTAGATTTGGTCGGGGGTCAATCAAGCTCCACGTTCGCTTCGGGAGTGCTTTCTGCGTTGGGCCCTTGAACGGCTCATCGCTCGTGTAGCTTCGCGCTTTGCGCTTGGTGCGCTTCGACCCGAAAATGACCGAGTTGCCTTGATGCTCCAGAGATACTCCTTGATAGAAGCATGTCCTCTCAGCAATTTGTAACGACGTCACCAACGTCACACGAAAGAATGGTCTTGTAGGGAGATCCTCCCAAAATGGCTTCTGGAGTCGAATTTACTTTGAGTATCTTTGAGTAGGTACTTACTACCCAGACTTCCGTTTAGTAGCTGTCAAAGGTTTCCTTCCCAGTCAAGAAATGAGCAAACAGACGTGTTTCGGGCCTGCCAAGCAGGAGGTGGTGCTTTTTGACACAGTACGTTTCAAGAAGCAACAAGGGGTTGATTAAGCAGATTAAGCAATCATTGTTATATCCGTCCTGATCCCTTTCGTACTTGCTTGGGACGGTCTTGTTCTTGTTCTTCTTCTCGTTATTGTTCTAGGTCTTCTTCTTCTTCTTCTTCTTCTTGTTGTTGTTGTTGTTGTTGTTGTTGTTCTTGCAATCTTTTGATGGATCTCAACCTTCCTCCTCCTTTGTTTCTGTCGTGGTCGTCCATCGCATCTCTGTGCCTGCCGATTTCTTGCCTCCCTTTCTGTGTTTGCTTGGCCCCTAAGATTCTTTGCCCAATTGGCACAACATTTGCCCTAAATGGCACAACTTTCCTGGCTACTTGCCGACACAAGCATTCATTGACCTTATATGATATGGATTGATATGGTACATCCGGCGAACAGCTGGTGTCTCCAGTCGATTCATACAGCTATGAGACTCTATAAGATGGACTTGCCATTACGAAGAAACAACTTGGAACCAGGTAACGTCCACGTCGGTGTCTTTGACCAAAGCACAGCAGGCCGTGGTAGATTTGGTTCTGTGACTCGGACGCAAACGCGGTCCGCTTTCGCAAACCTCAGTCAACAGATGCTTGTGATGCAATTGTGATCAAACAGGCAGCGATGAATTGATACGATCTGAGGCGCGGGCGGAGCGTCTTCCTCACAGGCTGGACAACTTATAGGTAGTGCACGGCTGTCCAGAATGAACATGACTGGCACCACAGGGTTCAAAGCTTTAGCTTCAGAGAACGCGTTTTTTTTTGCTTCTTTTCTGCCGGCGATGAGTTTCAACCATAAAGCTGATTTTACATGATTTTACTGTAAAATTTGGAGTCACAACCAGTTTCTTTTGCCCAGGCACTGCCAGGGCGAGTCTCACCCATGACACAACATATGACATGACATTATGACTACTTCATTGTATTAGATAGGATATAGCAGCACAAGCCTTGATGTGGCTACCCTCCAGGAAAGAGTCCATATCCCACCTTTGGAAAAGGAAAATCATCAACTCAAAAGTGCCTTTTGCAGGGGATAGCACGGTCATGTTCGGCGGGATATGTTCCGGTGCAATGTAAAGCATAGCAGGTTGAACCAGCACCCCTGCCACTGTATGCTCTGAAGTCAAATTATGTATTTGGATATAAAAGGGACTGTCCAAATACCGTAAACTCTAAAACTCTCTTATGTGCTTTAGAACCCTCTCATCTACTCTAAAGGCACTCTAAAACACCCTAATCGCCGCTCTAAAACACTCTTGATCAACTCCAAAACAATGTAAGCTTCCATTTTGGTGACTTATTTTATCTAGATCCTTACTATAAGATTTGCGCAGTGTTCAGAGCTCTTTAGATCTTTACTCTAAGATTTTGGAGGGTTTTAGAGCATTTCGAGACAGCCTCTTTCATATTCAGAGAATTAAAGCTGAGCATGTGGTGGCAGGGGTGCTCGTGCTATGAGTATAGCGATATGCAATTTTTCAACGATTCCGGTCAAGATTGATTCAAAGGGACAAATTGACAGTTTCATCAACAAGTGCATGGTTTCAATATAGCTTGTCTTAGGACATGGCACGAGCCGTTCTTTGTTCAGTTTCTTGTTTTACTTGTGGTCACTTGCACCAAGATGTGGGTAGGATTCGTTGTCGCATATTCCAGAGCTTAGCCAGTGGAACAAGATGGAAGCACAAAACAGCCATTGCAATCTTGCTCCAGGTGCTGCTGGCACGGGGTCTGGCATGCCATGTTTTGTGCAGCGACATGCACCGGACAATCTGGAAATTTGACTGGACTCTGGCAGCCGAGCTCCGCAGCCAGGAAGTCGGTGGTATTGCAAGAACTGAATCGCCAAGCAAAGCGTCAAGTTGCACTCACTGCAGCAACAGGGGTTGCGGTGCGCTGGGGGTTTGGGATGTTTCCTGATGGCGGTGTGCGTTGATACACAACTGCCAGTTACGATTTCTGTTTGCAAGTGAAGCCTCTGGGATTGAGCATTGACTTTGAAGCTGCAAGTGCCAGGAAGTTTTGGATCTGGCTAATGCACATTTTTGAAACTAGTTGCCCTTGTCTTATTCAACCACATCGCTGATTGCCAAGCTGTAGGCGCTGCTTATTGGCGGGGAGACAACACATTCGTGGTCCGGCTTGGGGCAGGCAGTCCCTGCTTTCCTGAATTCGTATTCATAGTCAAAGAGGAAGTCACATTGACAGGCATGCTGGTTTTGCAAAGGCTGTATTTAATGTCAAAAACGGTCAGGAAAGGCAAGTCGCAGAAAACTGTTCATCAATTCCCCTGCATTTTGCTGCACCCGTTCTGCCTTTCCCAAGGCTCGATAAGTGAATCTAACCGTGTTTGATCGGGTAATCCCTTGGTCGGCATGCCTCTCTCCAGGCCAAAGGTACATCTGCTGAATTGGTGGAACGGGTGCGAATGGTCCCTCGTCGAGCTCACCATTTCACAAGATTTCACAAGTACAATTTTCAATTGTATTTAATGAATGGAGTTCTTGATGAGTCAACAATTTGGTCAACATAATTGGTCAACGCTTCTATGTTATAAGCTACATGATGTTTCACCCTTTCAATTCAGTAAAGGAACCCCCTCAAAATGCAAAATTGACCCTGCTTGAATTGATAGTTTTAAACGAATCCAAGGATGCTGCTGCTTGTAATCGATGGCTTGCAGCACGACTCCTTGTCATCGATGAGGTGCAGATGCAGGATAGGTACTTTCCACCTGGAAAGGATCGATGGCTCAACTCCCATGTATTGGTTTATCATATCCCCTTACAAATCGCCACCTTTTTGGGGGTGGATAACCATCTACTTTCCAGATAGTGTATTTTTTCACATATTTTTGTTGAGCATCTGGGAGAATCCATCTCATGTTCAGGCCAATAAGACTTCTGTGTGTTGTTTGCATCATGTTGAATGGAGTCAAAGAATCCCAAACGTTTCTCACCTAATGGCTAATTGGTCCTTTGTAAATTGGAATTTCCGAACCATTTACCCAACCACCAATCCATTTTAGGAGTTTGTTGAAGCCCAAAATCATCCAAAGAGCTTGGAGGTCTCCATGATCTCAGCGCACTTGTTGGACACCTTGGACCAATGTGGCCGCGTGTGTCGCGGCGTCCCCACAGTGCCCTTTGGCAACTTGCCAGTGTTGCTTTGCTGGAAACTCAGAAATCATACGAGGTCAGCAAACAATATTGTTATATTATCAAATGTACATGAATTTGCTTCATGGGAAGTTAGTGGACTGCGGCAATTTTCTAAGTTTCCTAATTTGCCTATCAGGTGGAGATTTTCATCAACTTCCTCCAGTTGCTATGGATGGTTGGGCTTTCCAAGCAAAGGCCGTTGAAGTCCTTTTTGAATAGTCATGCCGTGCAACAAGAAACGGTTTTGCACAGGGCCATTGCATGATACTGATGTATTGTATCTTGCCTGCGACCACCGATGTTGTAAGTTGTAACAAGATGTAACAAGCATTGGCCAGTTTGAAAACCTGCGGATTTGATTGGCAGGTCTGGAAGGAAGCTATCAGCGTTTCCTTGGAACTGACAGAGGTTTGGCGAGCTATCGAGCTGTTGCAGAAATCAATGAGTGATGATATGAATTGGAAAAACAGTACAGTACAGGTACAAACTTGTGCAAACATTGGTATACTGTAATGCAAAAAAACATCTCAAAGTCTTAAAGCCACATAATTTGTTTGGAAGTGCAGCCGAATCTCAGCAATGTAAGTCATGTTTGTTAGATATTGACATTCTGCACCTTGGATCTGCAAACGATGTGGACACGTGCCTCCACACTTCTTCACATTAAGTGGTCCCCCTCCCCCCGCATCCGCATCGCACAGCTCTGCAGCTACTATACACTTTCCAGAAAAGCACAGAAAGAACAACAAGCGGCGCAAGAAAAACCATAGCAGAAGCATGCATACAATCATCGAGCACAGAAACACCCACATTTGTCCACATCGAATTGGTTTACAATAACACGGTTTGGCGTTCATTCACATGAAATGACTAATTTAGTCTTTTTCAGGGAGAGTATTTTTCTTTCGGTGGCTGCTGTTGCAGAGACTTGCAGCATCCTGACCTAAAGATGTCTCAGGTAAAAGACGACCCAAATCCACTCAGAAGTGCTATTGTAGTGCTTATTGTACGAATTTTCCACTCAGAAGTCTGGAGAGGAGGGTTTTTAGGCTTCGATCTTCAGACACACCGACAATGCACACCTAGATGTACTTGTAGGATACAAAGGACGGCATTACATCAAGATTGGATCACACCATACCATTCTATGCTATATTAGATGTCGTCAGTATGTAATAAGATACAATGAGATGCAAGCAAACCGCGGGTTTTGCATTTGATTGCATTTGAAAATATCATTCATACCATGGCTATATTATTTTGTTGCATGTTGTTGTATACAAACAGTCATCACGTAATATGATATACGATTGTGTTGTCTTGGGTATTACCACGATGTAATTAATTGCATACATATTTGTTGATGTCATTATGAGCATATAATATAATATAGATATGATAATCCCATCTCTTGGATTATACTGTGAGCTAAATTATTGCCATGCAAATATCATATCGAATCATATCAATCAAATCATATCACATATTTCATTGTATCCGTTCATATCATTCTAGAATCACGTTCTTGTCATATCATCAACTTGCAGCATATTTGGTTGCACTAGATTTTGCATGTAATTATTTGATACTAATTTACTTCCTATGCATATATTTTCAAAGTAGCTACAGTCTGTGAAGTGCAGATATAATACGATTCCATGATTCAAGAACGAGCGTTCTGTTTTTTGTCCAGTATTTCTGGAATATTTGGTATTTCTATACAGTACACTATATTATGTATAGATCATGATGAGTTACAACATTTATGTTGCAGGCCATCAACCCCATTGGTGCCAGGTTCTGCGGACTGACCCACAGGAGCGGCAGCTTGCCAAAGCCCTGCAAGAGGTGAGGTACCTTTTCTTGAAAGCTACAGGATGTTGTTTCGATCTGATAGTTGTGCACTTTTCCCCCTTTTTGATCAATCAATCTTAATTTGCAGATGTCAAGGTAGCACATGCTGTTCAGTTGCGTGTTTGCATCATGTCTATACGAAAGCGTTTGTAGGTTCGAGAAGGCCTTGTCTCTGACGGCTGCTGGCACTTTCTGCAGTCCTTGGTGAAGAAGCCAAGGTGCAAAACCCCGTTGAAACAGAAGTGTCTATGATACTGTTGATGGAAGAAATCCTGCACCAGTTGATAGGTAGTTTATCCGATTATTTTCAATGTTTTATTTATATATACATCCCAGGTAGTGCAGGATTTCTTCCATCAACAGTATGAGTTTGTATGAATGTCAAACAGTTTGTGGATGCCATGTTTCGTGAATTTGCAACAATTCAATACAGATGATGTTTGCTTGAACTGTCCTTCAGCCAGGAACTCTATATGAGTTTCATTGGGTATGTTTTCATCTTACTGACTAACAAAGGTAGAACAAGTGTGGTTGCCCAACACCACATCAGACTCAGTCATGTAGTTTACACATAGCTCATGGATTTTTAACAGATTTCCGGGTTTCTCAAAGTCCTTGGACTTAGCAGCGCTCTTCTCCACAAGGCCACAAAATCGGTGCCCTGTGGTGGTGGTACCAACCAATCGCCAGGCCAGGGATCAAAACGATTGGGTCAAAGGAGGTCACTGAAGTCATAAATAGGTTGGGGGGTTTGAGGTTACACTGACTCCCATCCCCAATATGGACAAACAGTAAGAAATCATGACAAATCTATACAGGTTTTGGTCACATGACGATGACTTTTATGAATTATCTGCCAATTTGTCCACATTGTACACTCAAATTTGATGGTTTTGCAGTCAGTGGATCTAGACAGAGGGACAGCCCTGTGGCTAAGCCAATGACCGCTCCTTCCGTGACATGTTTTTTAGGGATCTGTTTTGCTAGGCAGATGAGATAAACCGTGCAGCTTTGCAATCAGCCATGAAGACCAGCGGAGAGGCAGGAGGGATCTTAATTGAAGAATCATGGGGCAAATGCAGAAAGCGCATAAAGGGTGCGCTACCTGGAACAGTCCATCATGCTCCAAAAACTTGCATTGATGAACTCGGAGAATGGACGCTTGTGCTGAATGTGGCTTGAGCTTGTACTTGTAACTGCAAGCAATCGGATTGAAAGCAGCAATTTGCTTCTATACGAAATGGAGGTCGGCGCATGGATTTGCAAGATCAGACAAATTGAGTAAAACTGGAGATTCAATTCCTTCCAGTGACACGCCTTCAAATGCTGTCCTGCCAACGTGGTCCTTCAAAAATGAATGAACGTGTCCTGAAGGGATGCACAAGACAGGATGTGCCACTATGTCCCATTTTCAACTTTCAGCAGAGGTGTCTGGCTGTACCCCTGGACTTCATGATGCTTGTGCCATTGGCGCCATGCAGGTGTATCGTTATGGTGCGCTGCACATCGGCGGTGGCAGAAGAAAGGAGGCGCTGAATGATTTGTCCATATCCATCATTTCGTTTTATGAACGGGTCTTGGCAGCGGGATGTAACGCGTATATGATGTTAACTATATGCCTGTAGCAATTCCTCATTTAATTTGGAAAGACCAGCTTTGGTCTCTTCTGAATGATCTGATATTACCAGATATTTTTCGTAGAGTATGCACGGACTTACTCACGGACTTGGCACAAAAGGATGGATAGATAGTGATGGATAGATGGAGGGGTGGACTGATGGAAGAGTTTGCTTCGACAGCTAGGCTGATAAGAATCATAATTAGAACTAGCTATATTATCATCCAGCATCAGCCCACCCACGTTAGTTAGTTCATATGAAAATGATCTTATCATCCAGCAATCAAAGATCCAAATCACATCTTTGATAATAGTTCAATAGTTAGTTTGCATCCAGCATCATCCAGTTTGTCAATTTGTGGCTTTGAGGTGCCTGAGGAACTTTGCCTTTGCCAGGGAACTGTGGTGGTTTTGACATCCAGCATCAGGCCGGACAAAAATCCGTCGAATTCCCACAGTGCTCCTCAGTTCAGCCTTGGATTCCGCAGGGTGGGGCCCCCAAGGCGAGGTGAAATGGGCAAATGGCCTGCGCTTCTTGGCAACAATTCAAAATCTCCACCAGGGTTTGGGTCAATCATCATCTTCATGATGTCATCATAAGACTATATAATATCCTAGATAGTCATAAATAATGTACATTATATGATAAAACTTGATGGAATTTAGAATTTATATCTGTTTGTGATCTCATTTTATACGGACTTATCGTTTGTACAGTAACAGAAAAAAGTGATGTTGCGTAGTACACAACATGCAGTCAAACTGCTAAAAGGTGATCAACTGGGAAAGCGGCACTTTCTTCAAGCAAATTTGTGTTGACTTGATTCCAAGAAAGGTACAACACACCCCGATATCGCACACCCCAGGCAATCCCCCGTTCGCCAACTATGAAAAGAACCCCCTTTATGGCCTGTTGGTAAAGGTTGCTCGGGGTGAGTTCCAAAGGTGTGTTGAAACAACCTCAGATTGATGAGCGGCGCTTGAGGTTGCTGTGTTTCTGGCTTTGTGGAGCTGTGTGGTGCCCTGGAGTTTGGGAAGGGATGATTACGAGGGCAGATTCCATGGCACATTGGTCCAGTTCATTGCATATGTATTATTCATTTATATATATATACGGTACATATATTATGTACGTATATTAACTTGATTCATTTGTTTTGGTCTTTGTCACTCCTTGTTTGTGATGTTGTTCTTCGTCGTCCTTTTCAGTTTAAATTTCTTTTTCTTGTCTTATGCATTGATACATCATGCTATATATACTGCTGAAACTGGAACCTTAGGCCGCGGCGTGTGTGGATCCCAGTGTCCGACCGGGTTGTCTTCATGAAGCCATTTGAAAGAAGTATATAGAACATCAATTAACATCTTACCATGGGAACCCACGTTTCCTTCATTTTTAGGGGTTATAACCCATATATTGGGGGTGTAAAACTTTCATTTTTCATGGTTTTGAGGGTCCAAGAGCCGTAAACATTCTGCCAAAGACTGCATTTTGGCACCAGCAGAAACGGAGTATGATTTTTTTTCAGGTGTATGATCATCGACATCCTGACTTTGAAGCGATTCATGGTCTGAATCTTCGGCAGTTTTTACTTCGGCATGAGGGCAGGTTGCCCAAATTGCAGGCTCCAGGGCCACACGAGTGAAGATAGATGAAGATACGGCCGATGGACCAATTGTGTGTTGGGGGTGGACAAAAATTATTGTGATGCTAACACCCACAGATAATTGATATTTATATATAGTTATATATAATTATATATGATACGCAGATATACACTATATATTTTCCATATTATACAGCTACAAGTAGCACAAATATCACATCAGCTTGGAAGCCTTGTGTTTGGATTTGGTCGCATCGGAGGCCTTGCAGGATCCGAGTTCTGAGCGATCTGAGTATGTACTCTATCCAGTCGCTTGGAGATGGGTAGCGGTTGCAGCTGTCAGATGGAGTAGGTCCTGAGTTCAAACTGGAAAAGATTGCATTTTAAGTTGGAAAAGCAACCACTCTCCCATGTGCACCATTGTGAACCTACTTTGTTTATTATATAGTTTTTTTTCCACATGTAAACTACGCAATCATGTCCGTGTGTTGCTGCGACACACACAAAGGTTCACCTCGCAGATGGAGCTTCCACAGGAGAAGGCCCAAACTTCGCCTCCTGCATCGAGGTTGTCTTGTAACGAGAAGCTGTTGTGACATGCCTTGTGTTCACAAACGCATGTTACTATATTTCACTGCTCCAATTAAAGGAACAAGGTTCTGCAGCTTTTTCTTTCATAATATTGCATGACTATTGCTGTCCCTGATTATCACACCTCGTGCAATATTGTCTCCTTCTCAGACAATATTGTGACAATGGTTTCCCTGAAAATGGGAATGGACCTGCAAATAGTGAATTGGGCTTTATGTGTTTGTGGTCCATGATGTTTTCAGACCATTCACCCTTCACGTAGTGAAAGGCGTCTCGTGGGCTTGTTGCCTGAAAGGAATATTATCAAAACAACATACTATCTGAAAAAACTGTTATTCCAAGATAGAAAACATATGTATGGGTAAACGTATATTCTCTATGTCTATGTTATATCATTAGAACAGATACGTTCTATCTTTTACCCATTCCAATCAAACAGGCCTGTTTCACTGCACCTTTGAGATCTGAAACATTACTGGAGTTTCACTCCAGGCCCTGGTGTGGTGCAATTGCCAATTCGACTAGGCAGAATCTGATTCCGGATGCAGGAACAACATGGAACAACACTTTCATATATTTTTGTCGTTTTGTTGCCTGGCAAATATGTGTTCATTATCTATCAAACTACTCAAACTACTATACTTTCGTGCGACAGTGATGTTAAGCAATCCATATTATCGGGAAACGTGGCCTCCAAAGTTCTATGTCCTATCAGTACAAGCTTGATTGCTCCAAAGGTCGAAATCTTAGAGGTATGAAGCAAACTGTTTTCAAGCGTTGGAACGGTTCGTTTAGCTTGGTTTGTCTGTTTTGGACGTGTTTGGTGTCTTCACCCTCATGTTTGATCTTAATTGATGTTTCGCCGGGAAGTGCAGCTGAGGCTATGATGTTTGCTAGCAGGGAAGTGATCCTGATGTTGGCACATCTTATCGTATCCTACATTCAATGTCTACAGTCTACAGTACTCAGAGTTTTTTTAGCTACAGCTAAAAAGTCATTTGCAGATTTATAATATTTTATAATGATTTATACCCTAAAAGTCACAGCATTGCAAAGTCCTGCATGCTTTTTTTTTGATCCATACTTCTCATCACCGCCACCCAATCCAGACTTGTCCAATGTCACCATGACCACCATCTAACAAGTTGGCAGGTTGGGCGTTGACAGCCCATAGGGCTCAGGGTGCATCTATGGATGAAGGAGCTGTGGCGCTCTTGCGAGGTCTCTTCTCCCCTGGGCAGGCTGATGCTGCTCGGTGGATCATGCACCCGGCCTACTAGGTTTAGATATTATAGTTCTACGGTACTTTTTTTTGAACATATGTCAATAATATAGTAAAGGACTTGGATAGGTGAGCAAACATACAATGTTATGATAGATCATATTAACACCTTGTATATATTGTAGAGGCACATGTAATATATCCAGAATTGATCAGTCAATCCTAGCAGATGCTGCCCTGACTTGATCGAAGAAACAGATGAGCAGATGAGACTCCGTATTTTGATGAAATCTTTGTCATAGACTTACACTGAAACACAATACTGCTGTAAGGCGTAAGTAGCTAGAAGTCAACAGCAAGAGACAGTATCCATTCTGATGTGGAAAACATGTGAAAAGATGTCAATGTGAGTCTTCTCTTTCAGATTGCATTCTGACAAATCACTTGTGACACCTGCAAGCTGAGTTCAGGCCTATGTGGCATTATCTCGCTGTCGACGTGCCTCTGACCTCTGGATTGAAGGTGACACGGTCTAAGCGGGCTATCCTGCGTGGATGTAGCCACAATCATAGGATAGCATTGGATTAAATTTTTGTTGGAATCACAGACTTGTGACATGCTGATGATTTTACGCTCTGGGATGTCCACAAAGCTCACATTGTTAGGCTGAACTGATTTACTGTGAGTATTTGTGACTCGAAATGTATCTGGCTTAATCCAAAAGTCATGGTCGATGGTTGGCAGGATCAACCCTTCTACGCAAGGAAACAAACAGGTCATTCAAAATCCCACAAATCCCCGATGATTTTGATCTGATTTGTTGTCCACGATCCTCGATACGGCCAGGGCTGCCTGCTCGAAGTGCAGACGGAAGAGTAGAGGCCTTCACGCCAGATCAGGAGGTCTGGGATTGGGGTCAGGATCCTGCTGCAGTTTGGATTTCCACACTTTTTGTGGACTGTGATGATACTGATCATGCTGATTCATGCAAAATGGATCTCCCGATGCGCTAAGGAATGGTCGAAACAAAGAAGTGTTTCAGCATCAGGAGGATCTGATTTTGGATGATTTTGGACCATCGTGACTGCCAGGTGCAATCCTTTTACGAGATGATGCGAGGCTAAGGAGAGACTGATTTCAAGAACTCTATCTCCAATTGGATTCCCAAAAGCAAAAGATGGTATGTTGATGTATATATATAAATAATATACAAATATATATATATATATGTATATAATGATTATATAGTAGAAACAGGGCNAAATATATATATATATATGTATATAATGATTATATAGTAGAAACAGGGCAATTCTTCGATATATATATATATAATTCGTACTTGTGTACTCTGTTACTGGAAGGCAAGTAGCTTCACTTTCAAACAAGTCGAAAGCAGAGTTTCGCTAGCAGACTTTGACACAGCCAGTAACATTTGGATATTTCACGATGAAGGACTAGCTACGAGAATCAACACATTGGGGTGACCATTGAAGTTGGGAAATTCATTGGTTCTGGTGCGGCCCTCAGACTTGCACGAGTAAAGCTTGAGAATCACGGTGTCCTCCTGTTTTATTCGGAGGGCATCACGCACCTAGAAGTTCTAGACAGGTGTTCCACTTGTGCAATGGTCTGCAATTGATGACTTTTCTCACTGTATTGACTATATTGATCTATGATAACTATATTCTTTTGGTGGGTTTGATTTTTAATACTTCCACATTACGTGCACAATATCATTGCATATATTATATTTTTATATTATAAATATACATACGTTTTATTGAGGCATATATTTGTTTATACAATGATTGAATTTGGTATGACACATGGGACTTCAAAGGTGAGTTTCGAAACTCAGTCGTTGTTTCGCTACGGCGCAGGGGGCACTGAGAGCTGAGAATCGACACGTTTTTGCCGTTGTTTGCCATCGTTTTTGCCTTGATCCATTTGGATCCATTTGGTGGTATGAGAATCCAGATAGGCATTTCTTACACAATACAGTAGAAGCAAGTCTGTGTATGTCCATGTGTATTTTATGTATAGAAATCAATTGTACATTTTCTCATATAATCATTCAATGATATCCATTGATATCCAATGTACTGTATATACTATATCTGAAATTGAGTTATACTCTTACACAGATGTTATATGAGTCGTATGTAATTTTGGCTTTCATTGTTGTAGCAATTGGTTCATTGTGTTTTGGTGTACCAAGAAAAGGGATGCCAAAAAGATTCATGTTGAGACTGTTCTATTGATTCCATGGGACGAAGCTGATCACCTGGATGTGATCGGGTGTTGCATCGAGAATCATTCAACAATTTTAGAGCCGAAACCCTGACCTGTTTGCGATGACAAAGACGGCAACTGCGAAAAAAAAATCAGTCCTAGTGCATGCAGGCCAATGTAAGCAAGCAAACTGTGAATTGCTAAAGATGAAAATGGGTGCGGGAGTGGTAGACAGAAAGAAGCACAAAGTCATGAGAAGTGGGGAATCTCTTCCAAAAACATGTTTGTGATTGGGGCCACCTGTACGGATACTATATTTATTTTTACATGATCATTGTAGATAGATTCAATTAGTTGTTTCGGTTCTAGTCTAGAATTATACAACTCACTGCTATATGTATATTTATATAATTGTATATATATATATATGATCATGTCATTGTGTATATATGCATCCGGTCATACGCCTTATGGTCATTGCCACCGTGAACACGAATACAGAAGCGTGACTTGTCCGGAAAGATTCCTTGACATAAAGGATATTACATATAGAGATTCATATGTAGTATGTAGACTATTTGGTCATTTCCGATTTCCTTCCGTTTCTATTCAGAGTTCATTTCGTTCCGCAAATCTCCATGAGTCAAACTCTTAAACCATTTGCGTCAATAAATCAGAACTTTCAAGATTTTGACCCCAGGAGCTCATCGATGATGCACGTGTGCCGATTTTGCGTGCGGGAACCTGTGGTATTGGCCAACATGAGCCAACAATGTCCTGGAACTCTGACCGTCCTTTTGCATTCACGTGTTCTGTAGACCGTTGGTTTTGACTGATGGCTAGGTGCTAGGTAAATTTGGGGGAGAAACACGGATCGCAAGATCTCGCAAGTTGGTTCTGTGAAGGAATTTCGTGAAGCAAACTTTTGGCATTGTTTTTTAATGCTTTGATGTTTTTAAACACTATTTTGGCTCAAGTTTACAGTTGCGCTAACACTATCAAATTTGATCAAATTTGTTTCATGCACACGATTTGGCAGCTTTTGTGAGATCTAGAACCTTTGGACAGTTGTAAGAATTTCAAGAATCGCAGAAGCGTAGAGAAACAAAGAAGCAACCCTTGTTGAGCTGGGGTTTATATACCTTGTCCTTTTTCAGACAATTTCTCCATGTGTGAAGCTTGTGAGGCAATGACAGGATGTGGGGTCACGTGCATGGATTTATGAATCGTGACATATCATTATTACATATAATTCTTTATTAATTAATTGTATATATAAACATATTATATATTGTTCAAGGTAACTAGGAGAACGACCTTCGACCAGTATGACATCTGATTGAATCCGATGAACAAATTCTTTACCCATAGCATCCATGTATGGTATATTTACCTACATTTACCATAAAATGCATCCAACTGTGCGTTTGTGCCTTATGATCGAAATCACATGCATTGCGATCATCAACTTCAAAGCTGAATTCGTTGAAAAACGCAGGGAATGGTGGAGATAGTGGTGCCATCCATCATTGGCTCCTTGGCAGGCGAAGGTAGATGTACAAGTAGATATGGCAACTTACAATTGGAAGGTTTGAAAATGCACACCTTTTGACCTTTTGGGATCTTTTTCTGAATATCAATCCTGTGTTGGTCAAATACTCAGAGCATTTTTGAACTCTATTGTTCATTTTTCGTATGGACATTCTATGGACTGTGACAACAAGTGCATTGTGTCGATACACAGAGCTGTTGGTTTGGACTACAGTAAGAGTTATAGAGTCATGGATATGAAAAACTATCCGAATCTATCCGAGCAGATACTTCTTCTTCTGGAAAATTTGTTGATTTATGTTCAGGGATTAATTTGAATCTTATGGTGAACGTTTTAGACAGATGTATTCAAGTTTGACATGGTCTTGACCGTTTTCACAAAGGTAGATACTGTCGACACTGAATGCCACCCCTGGTGGCGTTTTGAGATGTTTTGAGTAGATGTCGATGTTGTGCGAGTTGGGCTTCGTTTTTCTGCGGCCTCTTCTTCCCGACTCTGCCCTCTCTCTCATCATCAACTAAGAGATGTTTGAGAAACAGCTTCATTGCCACTGAGGTTTGCTTTGTCTTTCCAGCATTTTTGGTTTCTTTGCCTACACAATTTTTCGTCGTCCTTCTGACCTTACAGGCGTGGAAGATTTGAAGTATAGCAAAGACTACTCACACTGCTTATGGCCCAATTGGTGTAGCACCCCAGAACTTTGTTTGCCCTTTACTATCCTTTACTTTATGATCAAACTGAAGGGTAGCTGAGTTCTATCACCAGATAGATAAGAGGGTGCAGCTGATTATATAGATGTGACAGCACCCGCTCTATTGGGGTTAAAACATGTTAGGGCACGTGTGGACTGCAGCAAATGCAAAAGCTTCCTTTAGAAAATAGATGCCTGCTCCAAATGCATCCCAGAGTTTGAATTGCTGCATCTCTATCGCAGGACCCACCTCGGATTCAACAACGAAAGCGCGACTGAGCCAGGCTTGTCGAGTGATATGGATGTGGACGGTGTAGAACAAATCTTCTAAATTCTATGTAGACGTTCAAAAATCTTTGCTGGAAAACTATAATTGCGATTTGATCTTCGTTGGGATGCTTGCGCAATTAAAAAACGACATTCATCATACCGCTGAAAGATGGTTGGCCAATGATTGCAGTGACCGATTTTGATGTTTTTTTCCTTGCAGGTTCTGAAGCTGACGGAGCTGGAAGTCTTTAAGTCGAAATCTACCACTTCAAGAGGTCAGACCGAGACAAGCAAAAAGGTTGTCATGGTGTACCTTAAGATAAGACCTGTGAAGATTAGAGCAAGAGATGGCATGGTATCCATTCCCTTTAAGTGTGTGTCTACTGCCACTACCAGAAGTAGCAAGCAGCAAAAGTGGTATCGCTAGAAGTACTGCTAATAGTACCGCTGGTGATTAGTGCTGCTGCCGCTTTGGCCAAACTTTCAGGATTTCATGAGTGTACTACTCTCTTACGTCAACATACAGTGACCATATGCATGTATATGATTATATACGTACGTATATTACATCCATTACACAAATATATATATATATAAGTCGTTTTCGTTCTAATTGATCCTGTTTTCGTTTTAATTGATCCCTCTGTGGCTTGGGGCTGGTATTGACACACATGGTATCTTACTACCATAGCCATGAGTGGTTCAAATGCTTGACCGGCAAAGCTTTATTCGGTCACTTCTGAAAGATAATGATGCTAATGATGGTGTTGTTGCCAAGCAGACTGTGGCAACTTCATCGTCTTCAAGGGTGAACCATGGAGATCGCAAGGGCTTCATAGCTTCTTTGGCTTCTGGGCAAGATGAATCTTCAAAGACAACTGTCAGTTTCAGAGTGGTTTCTTTTACCTTGGCCAAACTTCGAGACTTCAAAGGGGCTCGGCTGACATCATTGAGTTTCAAAAAAGAAGTTGAACTTCCTAGAAAAAGGCCGAACTATGACAGCTCCAATAGAAAGATGTACTCCAATCCGGTTGTCAGAGTGAAGCAGCTCGATTTGAAAAGAATCAGAATCAATAGTTTGGTTTGTTGCATTCATTGGTTTTTGCATAGCCTTTTTTGAATAATGCACCAAGGCATTCTGAAAATGGATCTGATCCTTTAAGGGTGAGGGCCATTTTGCTGAGTGAGCAGTGCGTTTGTGAGCGCAAAGGGTGCTTCAAGAAGTTCAGGCAAGTGGAGAATGATCTCATGATCTTTTTGGAGCAGTTCTGGAGTCTAGAAAAGCCTGCACAGGATGCTTTCGATCCCCACTTAGTTGAAAAGAATCAGGAGCATTGTTTCCAGTTAATATTAAAATTTGGCATCTTTCGTGCTTCAACCCCAAAGAAACAAACCACAGAATCATCTCGTCAACTGAGATCAAAAGCATCATGGAGGGAACCGAGAAGGGCAATCGCAGCTGGGAGTTTTTGGGCAACAAAGTTTCTAGGCATTGTCTGGCAAAACTTCTCGGGGTCAGACCCCAGCGCTTTGCATCGGCATCATCTGGGCATTTGGATCGGAGATATAGATGTTTTGGCGCCGACCCTTAGCTTTTAGTTCATGTTTGCGACATGTGGAATGATACATCTATTTTGTTGTGCGTTTCAGGTTTTAAAGTATTGAAACGTGGTAAATCTTAGGCCAAGAAGAGAGCTCCCATTCAGTACATCAAACTGGACATGTTCTTTCTGCGAGTTTACATCCAGCAAGCTGGCATGCTTCCCACCCAGTGTCTTCTTTGAACAAAACTCGTTCATGATGAGGTCTTTAGTTGCAGGAAGGTTCAACTATTAAACTTGGAGATGTTGAAACTGAAACAAGGTTCAAAAGAGCTGCTCGTTTGAGAGAAGCTGGGAAACAATCGAAGAATTCCTCCTCAAGGTTGACTATCTCCCTTCGTGAAACTGCCACACATCATCATTTTGATGATGAAGATGGCAGCTAGGCTTTTGAAGCTGCTTTGTTTCGAAACAGATTGATGGTTTCAAACAGATTTGTGATTGATGTGATGATTTGGATCATTTAACTTAGGAGAGAATTCCTCTGATGCCGAAAGCGATGGATATGAGGCATCTAATTCAGAATCTCTTGAAAATGACATGGAGCTGAAACTGCATATACTTGGTAGCAAGATGCTTTGGACACAGACGTGTCCTTAGATTTCTGACAGAATTGTGAGAGACAATTTGGCCTGATGGTTGATGTTGATGTAAGTTGTTATTTATTATCATCTAAGGATTGCAGAATCAAATTGGGGTAGAGTGGCTTCAGAGCTTCCTACCAGATATCTGCCACCAGGCAACCTCAGGATGCTACATTGCCAATATCCTGGCAAAGTTTCGTACTTGGGACCAATGACTGATCACGAAAGTAGCACATTGTATATTGTGATTTTATTGTGACCTCACAGTCGTTTGGGATGGTTTAGACTGAGATACATGGGATGCTTTTGCTAAGGTATCCTCACTTTTGTCGTCGATACAAAAAGTGGGCCAACTTGCTTCGCTTCGCATCCCCGACAAACTTTCCATGCTGCGATGATTGTCAAAGTTATAAAGAAGCTTTTCAGGATACGCATGCAGCTTGACTGCTACATGGGTCAAGTTGTCAAACCGAAACATGAATGGAACACTAGTATTTAATTTCAGCCTTAACCAAGCTTGTCGCTCAGGATGCGTTGGACAAGTTTGAGATAGCACAGCAGTACAAGGCACACATCCAGGCAGTATCCGAAGATCGCCACTTGGAACAAGGGTTTGAGGCGGGATAACCAACCACTGTTTGAGTTGATGGAGTGTTTCTCTGCGTGTGGATTTGCTTTACGTCAGTTTGTTGGCCTTCCACAGGCAATGGATCCTTGGTTGGATGATTCCGCCACAATCTTTATACACACTGAAACTCCACTGCAAAAGGATATCAGCTTGCTGCCACAGTTTCTTTGTGTGTTAGCGTTTAATGACTTTCCATTGGATGTGAAATAAGGATGGAATGGATCAAGCTAAGTTCTGCATTCCTCGGTGCAGGGCTGGAGTTACTACTAAGTCGATGGCGAAATATGAACGCCCCAGAGTGAAAATACAAGGGGTGTGGTTGCACCAAGTACTGCTTTCGTTGCACGTTGTTGACGTAAGGCAGTCAGGCGACGCTTCAATGGTGATCGAATGTCTCTCAAAAGATTTAGAGAAGATGGCAGAAGTTTGCAAAGAGCAGGGAAAGAAAACACCCAAAAGGCTTTTATTATGGGTGCCTTTGTCAGAACATTTAGCACAAAGTTGTTTTGATCGAAAGGTACTCATACACAGAGATGTGAACATTGTCAAATACTCCCAAACTTAGGTGGACAATACCGTGAAGGAGTGCAAGAACAATTCTTGCTTCAAATGGTTGTGCTACATCCTCTTGCAAAAGGGCTTTGACATGACAGGAATAATGATGTCCAGAGTTGGGCATACACATGCCTCGCTAGGTGACTGTGATGAAGTTAAGCATTGATCCATTGATTGCAATGCAAATGATTTTTGTTTCAACTTGCTGCTATTGCATTGTTTCTTTTTGCACTAAGACCAAGTATTTGGCATTATCAGCAGGAGTATCAAGTGGATCGATATTTTGGCTGATGATACCGATATCGTTCAGCTTCTTGTCTCCAGTCAACTCTCTTTCCAATGTCTCTTTGACCTCTTACTTCACTTAGTAGACGTATTAAGCCAAATGACTCCTGCCAGGAAACTGACCTACATCATTGGGAAGCTCAATCTGAAGAAGTGGCTGGGGACTGCCGATGTCTTTGTGGACGTGTTGCGAACTGTGCGGCCTTGGAA
Source organism: Breviolum minutum Mf 1.05b.01 (assembly GCA_000507305.1). Lineage (NCBI taxonomy): Eukaryota > Dinophyceae > Suessiales > Symbiodiniaceae > Breviolum > Breviolum minutum. Next base: position 68,887 of record DF241194.1, read on the forward strand.
AACTTGGTTACTAAACTGAAGGTACAAGAGTAGCCTTCGAGTAGGTTGGAATTCATTGGCATTGATTCAAAAACTCTGAGGCTTCAAAAAGCTCCAGTTGTACTTTCCGGTGCTCTCAAGGATGATTCCACTGGTGCTCACAGCTTCATCTTTCTCAGACGAAGAGGTGGGTAGAGGTTGTTCCAAAAAAGGTTTGCCAGTTGCAAACAATCGTGTGTATTCGCAAAAGTTTGGTTGTTTCCCTGATAGATATTCCTGCTGGCCACAACATCGTGGCGGATGGACCTGGGCGACTTCTTTATGGAGAAAGCCCCAATGACGTCATATGTTTGGTGAAAAGATATGCATCAGATCCAGTGCTGAGCCAGGACACTGAATCCGATGCCCTTTAATCATGATCTTTAATCGCTTTTAGTGAAAAAGACCTTGATGTCCAAATTAAATGTTTCCAGTCAGTCAACTCTGCACAGGAGCCCCTATTGATCTTTCCAGAAAGCTTCATGGGTTTGATGGGGAACATTCCATCAACACCAAGGCCTTTGAAGGTGTTAGATTCTGACAGGAGAAAAAAACTGTTGGATCTGGCATCGTTTTTGTTGCAAGGTACTGCAGTTGAATCAACAGAAAGAACTGTTCGGTTTTTAGTCATGCTGGCACAAACAAGCCATGAACCGGACCCAGTTCCTTTTTTACAATGGCAGTCTACAAGGACTCAGTCTGATATGGATATGTTGGCCCAATGGGACCCAAATCATTGTAAGACTTTACAGCGCATTGTACCTCAAATGAGGTTTGCAGCACGTATTGGGCGATAGTAAAAAAATCATGCTACTGCTAGTGAATGGCACTGTGACTTTGAATTTCAAAAAACAAAAACAGGATCAATCAATATCAATCAAACATTCTCAACACACCGGCATTGAAACGGCATTTGGCAAAAAACGGTGACTCGATTCTCTGACTGAAGTTTTAGTGGTTCAAATCTGGGATTTCAACTTGCCCCATGGAGAGGACAGAACCCTTAATTGTAAACATCAACAGTCCTTTCCTTTCTTTTTCACCGCTCCACAACCTCTTCGCACGGCAGGACGGCCAAGCGTCAAAAGGTGGTTGAGAGTGAGACGTGGCACTGGACGGACTCCCAACCACCGGAGGGATACTGGGAGAAGGACTGGCACATACTGGCACCATCTTTCTTTTAATATCATGAAACAAATCAAATCTTTCACACCACGCTCCAGGAGAAGGAAAGATGGAAAGCCTTTCGCATTCCATCCTCATGGAAGGATTCAGAAGAACCCCAGGAGGTGTGGAACAATCAAATCAAACCAACCTGCAATTCCAACTTTTTCCTTGAATCAAATCAACCTGTCGTTCAGGAGCCCGCATCCAGCCACGATCATGATCGCTCTTGGAGAAACCAGGTTGGAAAAGCATTCCATCATTGAAAAAACATAATGTTGAAAAACCACCGATGCCATTCACCTGTGCTGGAAGGACAATTGGTATGATGGCAACGGAGACACCTACGAAGAGGCCCTCACTCACTTGGTCATTTGGTGTTGCGTTCACTTGTTTCATGTTGAGGGCGACCAGAAAGACACCGTGGACCTTACACGTGAAGATGAATGGGCTGAAAAGTCTGAAGACTCCGAGGAGGCCATATGGACACCTACTGCAAATTGTACTGAAACATGATGAAACATGTACAGAGTTCTTTTCGACTGCAGGATTGGGGCAACAAGTGGCGGAAGCCGAGTGCCATCCGCCCCAAAGCAATCCCACAGCCCAAGGAGACCAAGGACTGAATGAGTTTATTGTCATTATTGTCTTACAATGATAGTTTTTGATTTCAACTCCAGGACAAAAAGGTCATCCCCGATGAGAACACATCAAACAGCTCCAAAGTCAAAGAGGAGGCCAGGTTTCATCATGCTGAGATTGCATGCCCAGGAACTGATCCCATTGCCATTGCACCTCATTGCGACTTGTATCAATTGCCTACAGGAGAGGATCGAGCGGATTGCTGGCAAATACTTGCGGGAGGTGGGGAAACATAGTTTAGATTAGATCATAGGTATCATTCCGATTCGTGATCCTGTTCGTGCAGGCCCAGCTTATCTTGAGGATGAGTGACACCTCATCAAGTGCTCGATTGTACAAACTTGCTGCCCACGTTTGTGAAGGTTGCGGAGCGGTTTCAAGTCTTAAGCTACTGTTTGAAGACTAGACTTCCTTCTGGTGGAACAAATATTGGGAGTGTGACATCTTGAACTGAACATGTTCACACTTTCAGTGGATGATTGTGTCAAAAGACTTGAAAGGAAACTGTAGTGAACAAAAGACTTGATAGCAATTCATCATTTCAAAACAAAACATAATAGCTCAGCTAGTTGTTTTGGTAAAATCTAATGACACACGACCCACGACGAACCTGAAGGAAGCTATGAAAGCAATCTTGGCATCCTCATAGTTGCCATTCGAATCCTTGTTTTGTGATGGAGGATTGGCTGAGAGAGTATAAGATGGAAAAAAGGAATGAAAACGTGCTACTGTTGGATTGATTGTCACATGGTTTCTGTAGATTACTGCAACGAAAGGGAATAATATCAGTTGTCACTCGTGCTGGTTGGTTCTCAAGCCTGAATTGTGCAATTCGCTGAAAAGAACGACCTTCAAATAAATAGACATCAGAATATTTCAGAAACCTTCAATCGCTGAAAAGAACGACCTTCAAATAAATAGACATCAGAATATTTCAGAAACCTTCAATCGCTGAAAAGAACTACCTTCAAATAAATAGACATCCGAATATTTCAGAATCCTCCAAATAGATTCTTGTGGTAAAGTAACTTGGAAAAAAAGTGGCCCGAGAGCCATGGCGAACCTGAAGGAGGCTATGAAAGCAATCCTCAACTCCCCAGCTTTGAAGAAGAGGTGCCTCAGCTCCAGTTGTCTTTCACAAAAACGTGAAAGCTTTCTAGGTTGCAAAAACACAACCTCTTCACAAATTCTCCAAAGTTTGGCAGGCCAGTGCGAAAGACTATCGTGAAGAAGCCTGATAAGCCTGCAAAGCCTGCTGGAAGGACAAATTGTTGCAACTGCTCAACATGTATACTGTAAGTAGCTCTGCCATGAAGTTCTGTTGCAACTGATCCAGGAAGTTCTATGCCAAGACCCGCATCCTGAAGCCCACGGAGAGCCATCCTCTTGGTCCTAAGACCGTGGCCAAGTCGTATCGGTGGGCTTCTGACTTCTTGGATAGACTTATCATGGCTTTTAGTCTGCCCACTGTGACCAAAAAAATGCAAGGTTGGAGGGTAGATGCGACGACATGCTTTTCGGGCATTGGATGTGCTGAAACAGTGGTGGCCTCAGAAAAATCAATTAGCTGCTTTCTATATATTATCTGAGACATGCCGGCCACATCAGGCTTTGCGGTCTATGGAGCAAGCGGTGCAAGATCGTTTGGGACGTGCAGACCGTAGCAATCCGCATGTCAGGACACTGTGGGCGTGTGAGAATGATCCAGTATGCCAACAAGTATTGAAAGACACTTTTGGTGTATGTGTCTTTGGTGATATTATGGACATGGGAGCTGGAAAACAGAATCTGTTTTGCTTCACGCACAACAAGCTCTGCCCTTGCACAGTACCAAAAGTGACAAAACGAAACTTGGTTTGTTTGGAAACAAAGAATTATCGAATTGGTATTGAGTGGTGATGGGGGTATCCAAATGAAATTTGCTTAAATGTCACTATATGTCACTCTCATAAATTGACCTCATTACCACCCCTCAGCCAACTGCTCAGGAATCCGATTGAACGTCGCAGGTTGGGGGATTGGACTAACATCATTTGAAAGTAAGTTGAATCCTGTTAAAAGGAGTTTTGGTGAAAAAAATGAAACAATATCCATTACATATTGCTTCCCTGTAGGTCCACCATGCCAGCCCTACTCGAAGATGGGGAAAGGTCTAAAAGATGCTGACCCCAAGTACATGGTTCATTCAAAGTATTATGGCTTAAAGGCAGGCGAGCTTCTCCTGCTGGAAAACGTGCCAGAATACGAGATGGAACGGATCGTTGCCCAGGAGATGGGAAAATCCTGGGAGGTTCAGGCAGTAGTGGTTGACCCACGGTTGTTTGGGTTCGGAACTTCACGTACCAGGGTCTATGGGCTGTGTTGGAAAAAAGGGTCTATGATCATTGATAAGGATTTCCCTATTCTGAAGACATTGGAAGCCTTGAAAGCGAGACCAACTATGTCAGCCAAAGACTATTTCTGGCAGAAAAATTGCCTCTTCTTCAAGTTGCTGACTCCATCAGAAGTTTCTGGGATGAAAAATGTAAAAAGGATACTGTTACAACAAAACAAATATCTTCCCATGTTCACATCTATTCGTATATGGATGCCTCAAATTCTTTACCCCCCAGCCCTCGCATTGAGGCTCGCAACCTTGAAGACTACAAGGACCTCGCCAAGGACTGGCAGGTGGCCGACCTGATGCAAAGGGTTTCCACTGGAAGGCAGCGAACCAATCCAGTGGATGGCTCACTCATGACTTTGACCACAAACTCTGGGCGTCTTTGGAGCAAGGCTATGTGGGTGTAAACATACGACCTATAAATCTAAATGGGGAAAGATATTGAAAATGGATACCTAGGAAAAGTTCAAACATTTGTTTAATGTATTCAGTAGATCAACCCTGAAGGTGGAGAGAAGATTCATGTCACCGGATGAATTGCTTTCAAGCCACGTAGTGCCTGTGAATGGTAGACAGGCAAGCAGTTGCGGGGCACCAAGGCTGTCCACAACCAAGGCCTCAGACAGGTCTAAGGTGCGGATGGCGGGAAACGCCATGAACGTACCGTCCGTTGGTGCCTTTTTGATGGCGGCAATGATGATGTTTGAACCTGTGGCCTGACTAATTGTCCAAGCCACATTGTATACCAGTCTTTTAGTGGTATTTTTGTAATTCGATAAATTACCGACTATTAAAGTCATGGATATGCACGGATCTGAGACAATGCCTGTCTACCCCAAAAAATGCGCCAAATGATAGGTGAAGTTTTCACTCCAGCAACAAGTTTGTCATCGAGTCAATGTAGATTTTCTTTATTGATGCCGAGCCATTTTTGGTTGTAGTTTTGAAACAGGTAGGGCCTAGACTGTGTTGGAACCATGGGTAAGCGAGCTGCTCCGAAAAGCTCGCCTCCAGCGGCAAAAGCACAGAAGCTCAACCTGACACCATGGGCAAGCAAAATCCACGCATCAGCTGAGTAACTGGTTTGAATATTAGCTTACTGTACACTTACATTTCAAAGTCAGGAACTTGTCAATTGATTTAATCTATTTGAGTTCATTGACTTGCAATGAGGACCTTTGATCCAATGAAGGATCAACATCCAGTGCAATGGTTGCTAGATCACTTGAAGCCGGAAATCTACAGCCCTATGTACGACTGGATCAAAGAGGTGATGAATGCAGACCCAGGGCATCCAAACACTTGTTTGATGCCGGACCTTGGGAAAACTTGTTTGAAATGTGTTGGAGGTGTTACTGTAGAGATCATATCTCACTATTTTCTGTTAATAGCTTTCCTTTAATCATGAAACACCGAAGGACAAACCCGATGGTGTGAATGTGAAGTTTCTGGAGATGAATATCCCCATCTTTGCATTTTGCGCTAGCTGCCCAACCGATGGTCTGCCCTGCCTCGCAGATTGGATGACCCATGCTGTGTCAATTTGGATCACAGGCTTCGAATCCTGGCGTGAGGCCATTGAAATCAAACCACTTCCTATCGCTGAGGCTAAGAAACCTTTAGTTTTTGGGTCTTTGGAAGCTGCAAAGGGGAAGGGGAGGATGTCGATCATCCTTTTCACTATTGTCTACAGCTACCTGAAGCTAAAGAACAACCTGTCTGATCCAGAGCTCCAGGACTTTGGAAAGTTTCTTGATACATTGTATTATTTTTGGGATTTCCATATAAAAGGGTCGCCTTTGGAAAATCCAAAATCCCCAAATGTCAAAGGTGATGCTGGGGGTGAGAACGTCGACTTTCATGTAATAGGATATCCCTACTTACTGAAGGGGAATGGAATATTGGCACCTAACAAAAAGCTAGAGGTGATGTTCTCAACCAAAACGTCGCCTTTCATGTGAACAAGACTTGATAATACTCAAGAGAGCAAATGATCCAACCTGCCATGGCAAGATGTCAAAGGTGATGTTCTTACCCAAAGCGTCGTCTTTGGGAAACCTGGCTCAAAGGTGACCCTTTTATAGCAAGATGTCAAAGGTGATGTTCTTACCGCCAGCGTCGTCTTTGGAAAAGTTGAAATTTGGAAAGCCCAAAGGTGACCCTTTTATACCTTCCAGTGAATTTTTAATCCTACTGTCAGAAAGTAGACCATCCCTGCTCACCACAGCAACCTTTTTCTTTGATCCTTAAAGTCCTTTAAAATTCAGAACTGAAGCTACATGTCAGTCCACCTCCTCAAGGTAGGATCTTTCCACATCTTGGTGTGAAATTGCAGGATTTCCACACTGGCGGTAAAGTTGGGTTGTAAGGCAAAAAAGGTGGCAGAATCCAATTTAAACTGTTTGTGTGAAAAGCTTTTCGTACCTTTTCGGATTGGATAGATTCAGATGTAATTATATTTGTACGGGTTGAATTCAAGCCCAGGGCTGTTCTCCCCTAATGGCTAATTGGTGGTTTGGGGTCCAGTGGTTTAGGATGGTGATGGTTCCCATAAACAACAATCCCTTGAATAAGGGGATGACAGGAATCCAAACCACTGGGCCCCAAGCCTCCAATTAATTCAAAATCCAAACCACCATGAATGAGAGGAAAAAAATTGTATGTTTTGGGACATAAAAATGTAATGATTAAAGAGATTTTTTGTTTTAATCGGAAATCAGCGTTTGAGAAAGGGTTATCCACCAAAAGGGCCTCATGCCAAATGAATGTCCGGGGGTCTGAAAAGTTCTAAGCATCTTGGAATACAAAGCAAAATTTGGGATTTGGCCATCCCCCACTGGGAACATGATCTAAACCAAGGTGGCTTCGATCTGTGGCAACGATGAAATGCACCTACCTGCCCCAAGGTGCTGACCAAGACTATGTGTGGAGGCGCATCCAGGTGAGTCAGCAACAAGCTGAGAAACAAAAGAAGTCCATCTTACAAATGGCGATGATTTTCCATTCGAGAACCGAGAAAATCTTACAGGACCTATTAGGGGTGAGTGTTCTCAACATTCGGATGTTTGAAAACATTTCAAAACCCAAGTAGGTATTCTACTCTATTTACCTGGGTCTCAACTATCCCCAGGAGCAAAACGGTCTTGACTACAAGGGAGCATGGAATGCTGCGGTGGCTGAATACAACAGCTTTGGTTTGGCAGCCCATGACCCCAAACTTCAAGTGGACAAAAGTACATCCTATTTGATGTACGGCTTCAAAGTCATTAAGCTGCAGTTGGGTCGTGTGCCACCAAAAGCTCCAATCAACGAAGTCACTATAAAATAAGGGCTGGATTCGAACCTTGTTTACCAACCGGTACAGTAAGCAAACTAAAACCTGATTACGATCCAGGTCGGCGTGGGCAAGGAGTCGTGGGCTTTGATCCAGCGGCATCTTCATGTGCACAAGTTCGAGAACAGTGGTGCGGGGTGGAAAAAACATGAAACCATAGCCTAAAAGATCCACAAGGAAAACAAATGTTTTGGAATTGATCGGAGTTCAAACAAATAGTAGTTTCGGAGCCCAATCGGGTCATACCTGAAGTAAAGTTGCAGGATGGTGTTTTGTTCCTCCCCAAGCCCATAAAAATTGAATCTTCCGACTCTCTCCAATTCTGTGTTCCCTGCAGCCTTCAGCAAAGAAAACCTTCTTAATGGCCGCTGGTTGCTGGGCGGTGTGCCAGCCAATGCTGAAGGTGTTTGGCACGATACTTTGAAGACCAGCGAATTCAAACAGTTCATCTTCATCCAGCGCATCCTTTTCATGTTTGAAATCACCAAAAGAAAAGCTGGGAAAGCTCAAATTCTTAGAGTGAGTCAAGATGCTTGGGAATTTGAATGCAACATGTGTTGCTGCGCTGCTGAGACCCTATCCAAAATGAGAGAAGCAAGGGATGAGAACAATCTTCAGTTGTTTGAGGATGCGAAAGTGAAGACTGTGATGAATAATGTAATTGAAGGGTACTTTGATCATCTTTGATCTTTGTTTATGTTCTGTACTTTTCTTTTCTTTACTGTTCTGTCTTTCAAATATGAGATAGAATATGTCACTGTTCTGTTCGCCCCAGAACAATTTTGATGAGAATAAGACAAGCTGAGGGATTACCACGAAGACCTGAAGCCGATGGTGGAAGCAAGAGATCCCCTTTTCAAATCAGAGAATACTACCATGTGGCAGGAAAACATGGTTCAATCACTGGCCGATACGGAGAAACAACTGGTTGCCACCGATTCCAAGATAGAGGCAATGCAGTTATCCCAAAGCAAGTTAGCCTTTGATGCTGATGCTTTGTCTCTTGCGAGAGATGCTAGTTTCTTGGCCGCCCTATACAAGCAGCAATCAAAGAACGATCGGGCGCACCGGTTGGCGAAGGTTATGCACATCAAACAACAGAACCAAATCGGGTCATCCCTGGTCCTTCAACATTTGGAGGTGCACGCCAAGCATGTCTCTGGACCAATTGCCAATCTCACATCCGAGGTTGACAAGGTAGGGTGGTTTTGACATTTAGTTGGTTCCCTGTTTCAATAAGAAAGGATAATTATTTAATTTGGTTTATCAACATTTAGTGAAAAACCTTCATTGTTAACCCTGAGGCTATTCAAGCTGCGTTGGCCCATTCGCATTGCATGGTGGTTTGGATTGACTTCATGAAATTTGGAGTGCTCAGCAAAGAGGAGCTGAACTATACAATGAACATCATGTCCAAAGTGCTTTCCAGCTTGCCTGAAAGAGCTGTGGGATTTGTGATTGCTCCCACCTGCACATCCGACCGGCGGAGCGGATTGCGGGATGAGTTGAGGTGTGGGGCTCATCAAAGATATTAAAGCAAGTTTTGAAAAATCAAGCTGGTCAAATTAAATCATATCAAGTTGTTTAATCCAGCCAAATCAAATCGCTACAGGTCAAGTTGGTATCAACTTGGAAAATCAAATATCAAGTAGTTAAAGATCAAGTTGGCCAATCAAGTTCTAAATATCAAACATCAAGTAGAATACATTCTTCCATAACATTTGCAGGAGAGTAGAGGACAAGATGGATGCGAAACACTTGGACTTCGAAGCCATCTCTCTACGGTGCGAAGAGCCACCCTCCACCAAAAAGGTGCCAATGACGTTTGCATCATGGTTGGTATTGCCATCTCAATGTGCTACCAACAAGTTTGCCACTTGCCAGCTTTTGCAGGACAAGTGCCTTGTTCCCCAATAATACTGCTTTATGATAACTTGATGCTTTCAATTTCAAATTGTACGGAAAGGATGGAACAAATAAGTTGTAAAATCTGGTCCTGGTTTGAAATTGAAAGGTGCCTACGAGAGGTGCTACCATGGACTCCTGAGAGTCAGTATGCAGTTCCCACCGCAGAAGTATTGCATGCATCGGAGGGTATGAGGTAGGGTGGGTTCTGACGTTCATAGGACCAACCAAATTTGATTCATTAATTTTCACATCTTAGATCTGGCGAATCTGGTGCCCCTGCCATCCCCTTCCTTTGCAGGGCTTTGTCACTGCCTCAAGAGCAAGCTCAGCTGCTTTCCGGTGCAACTTTGCCGGCTGAAGTCCTTAAAGCGATATTCGCTGGGTGTCCAGAGGTGGGGAAAACAGTGAGGGTGATCAACCTGTCCCCATACGATGCATGGTTAGAAAGGATTTGCCTTAAGTGGCACATTGAGAACCCTGAGCGGGATGTCCGGTGTTTGTCTTTGACTACCAACATGCAAGCGATGGAGTATTCCCAAAAGGTTTGCGCCATGCTTTTGCTGGAGGACTCTTTGGGTTTTTCAAAGCATGATGCAGTGCCTTGTCACTTGTGACTTGAAAATACTGAGCTCTCTATCAAATATCTGATTTGCATCTCATTGATGAAAAATTAGTTTTCGCCTGTATATGATTGCAAATCATGGTGGAAATACCTAGTCACCTGGAGGACTGGAAAGAGGAGTGTCGCATTCTTGGGCCTAATGTGAGGCAATGGGATCCTAATCCCCCACAAGCTGAAACTCTTAACGTGAACGAGATCCAGCTCAAACTTGCAAAGATTTCCGTGGACCCTTCCAAACAAGGGTGGGAATCATTCCGAATCACCTTGAGCAACGAGGTTCGAGCATTGCATCTCAATGACCCTGTTCATGCTCCAGCGTGGAAAGACCTGATCGTCGACTTCGATCGCAAGCGTCCTGTCTCCAATCCTTGACCATAAAAGATACTGATGACCATCATCAACACAATCATCTTATCACTTTATCTAGCCCTTTGAGTTTTCAAGCATCGGGTGTCTTTTTCCTCTTTGTGTACTGTAGTAGGATACATACATTATCCCTGGCTCCTTAGCCCACCCATGTCACAGGCGAGTCATCATCATCATCATCATCATCATGATCATCTTTGCCATCATCATGATCATCTTTGTCATCATCATCATCAAGATCATCTTTGTCATCATCATCATCATCATCATCATCCTCATCATCATCATCATCATCATCCTCATCGGCATATTTTGGAGCCCCATCACCTTCACCATCATTGTCACCCTGGTTCCAGGTTTTGTGGCAATATGGTACCAACAGAACAAGTAGAACAGCAAATGGTGCCGGCTGATGAAGAGGAGCCTACTCTTGAACCATGGAAGTTGGAACCAACAAGCTTGGAATCATTGCTGGAGAGGTACATCGTGGAAAACAAGCTTCCAGGGCGATCACCAGGGACCACAATCTATATTGTTCAAGCAAAGGCAAGAGATGGTACCACCAATGAATGCCTTCCAAATCAATCCAAAAAGATGTTCTTAGATGCTTGGTTGCAAACTACTTGGGTGATACTTTGAGATTTGACTTTGGATTGTATCAAACATATTCTGTATCAATTTGAAATATCTGTTCGAGGTGATTGAACCTATTTTCCATATCTCTTTCATTGAACCCAAAGCCGCCTACCCATACCAAAGCAACTATTTGAGGCGGCACACCAAGATCTCGACATCAGCAATGGCGACTACCAGATTTGCCACGGAAAGAGCACTTTCCTCAAACCGGAGAAGGTTGCAAAGATACAGCGAGAACATACTGGAACAGGCCAGGGGTTTTTCATGCCAGAATGATAGCTTGATAAGATGAAGTCATCATTCTAGATCTGTAAGGTTACAACTTGGAACGATTGATCAGCAACCAACAACTTGGAACCGTAGCCGTTTCTTGATCGAACATTGAGCGCTCAGCAGAGCTCAGTGTGAGTGTGAAAGTTGCAAACAACTCCTACCGGTATGGCATCTTTGGATACCATCTTGGCTAAGCATGGGATTGGACAGGAGAAACTTCATACTTGTCACATTGTTTGTTTTGCTTTATGTTGCCATCTTCTATCTCTCAGCATTATGTATTGGAAGCGTTGATTCTTTTGCAGGACTTGAACAAAATGCTGGGGCAAGATCCTGGTGCCCTTCAAACACCATCTCCCCATCCCAGTGCCCAACACTTAGTCTCTTGTGTTATTGAATTGCCATCCCGATGAAAAGAAAATCAATCGTCATCTAGTTTTGATATGCTTCAATGGGTTGAAAGTTAATCTGCTCCAGCCAACAAGACAACACTTTGAGGCTGGTGTGTTTTCTCCAGCAGATTCGAATCTCAGTGGCGAGAAGGCTGCGCCTGCGCTTCCAATGACGACAGCAAAGCCTGGTGGTGGCCGTGCTGAGAAGGTGTTGAGCCCAGAACAGTTAGCTTCATTGAAAGCAGAAGTGGCAAGTGCAGCAAAAGGATCAGCTGCAGAAAAAAAAAGGCGAAGGTGGAGGAAAAGGAAAAACTGGGGAAGGACGAAAAGAAGGAAGTCGAAAAGAAGGGTGAGAAGCCCAAATTAGGCAGGGGTGTGGCTGCCAGGTTGGCTGCTCAGAAGGTTTTGGCCTCCTTAGTTACTCATTCTGGCTCCTCTGGTTCTAAAAAAACAAAGGGAGAGAGTGAGATGAAGAGCAAGGGGAAAGGACGAGGCAGAGGACGAGGCAAAGGAAATGTGAAGAAGACTGCTACCAAACGTAAGGGCAAAGGTGGAGGAAAAGGATCTGAGAAGGCAGGGTCAACCAAAACAATGATGATGTCAAAAACAAATGTTTCAAACCAAGATCTACATCATTCTACATCCAATTCATGCAAGTTATGTCAATCATAGTGATGAATAAACATTACCTGACCTTACCCGCCACTAGCTGCCCCTCAGGGTGCCTCGAGGAACAAAGGCCGCGCGAGCAAAGATGACGAGGAGACCTTACATAAATTCCAGCACATTGTAAATTCATCAATCCTTGAATGAGTCAGTTTCGTTTGTCAGCTGCTATTAATATAACAGAACATACTTGAATTTGATTCAATTCTATGTCACTCTTCATCGGTTTTTTAAGGATAATTTCTTAGTTTCTTGAAACCCATCAACTTTCATTGAAACAAAGGAGATCGCTGAAGTTGCTGAATGTGAAAGCAGCCCCGAGATTGAAGTTCTGGATGATGTTGGCATGGCTACTCAAAAGTCTCATGATTCGGATGCTAGCGATGGACTTTCCCAAGACACCCTAGAACTTCCTGGGAACGGTGAAGGTGAGGAATCAACTGAGGTCAACCCTCCCAAGAGCCCACCCCCACCAAACATGCGTGGGCTCTACTGGAAGGTGGTGCATGAGGTGGTGCATTAGGCCCAGGGACGGATTCGCAAAGAAAATCCCGATATGAAGCAAGGAAATCCTCAAGCTGGCACGTGAAGAGTGGCTTGGCAGCATTGATCGCTGAAACTTCAAACTTTTTGAGTGTCAGAAACTTCCAACTCTAAGAATTTCATTGCATTTCAGTAGCTTTCAGTAAAAGATAATGGCATTGATTGAAATTGTTCGGTACAAGATTTTCACGAAACGTCTTTCCTAGGTGGGAGACCCATCCAGAGCGGATCAATGTCTTGAAGACAATGTCAGCATCTGATTTGTCCAAGCGTCGCATGAAGCCTGATGCCTCAAGGAAGGTGGTGCCAAGTGATGCCTCTGCGAAGGCTGCAGCGGCAAAGAAAGCTAGTTCTTTGAAGGGCAAAGCCCACAAAACCAAATGAGGTAGGTTGTAGCAGCTTTGATTTGAAAAACACCAAGCCTTGCCCAGAGCTATTTGATATCAAGATGATTTCACCCAAACTAGAAGCTTCAAACTAGAAGCTATTCAATATGCATCAAATCAAACTATATAGAGGCTTCAACTTCCGGTTTTATAAGCTTCAAGTTGGATATCAACACGATTTAATTTGGAAACTCTGTGGATTGGCAATGGTGCCTTTTTGGGGACATGTTTGCTACTCAATTTGAGTAGTGTCTTAGATCTTAGTGAAGTCTGTCTGGCTGGATCCAGACATGCGTGGTGTCTTACAACATCTTAGTGGCAGGGTTTGACATGCGTGAGCGACCAAAAGAGAAGTGTGAAAACCTTGCAATACACATCTTTCTGAGAGGTTGGCAGACTGACTTTTTAGTAATAATAAACAGTCAGTTTGTAGTCCAAAGCGAGTTGAGTGAGCAAGCCACACCATCCGTTTCTTCATTGTTTTTAACTTGCTGCCAGGGGATCCAATGGCCAATACTATCCCTTGCAAATGGACGAGCGATCAATGTAAGATCGTGTTGGAGATGCCTTCGGAAACAAGCAAGGCTTGCAAAGATGCCGAGCCTTGCACGATTCGCAACTTGCTGCAGGAATTCGAGGAAAGCAATGTCGTTGACGTCAGCTTGCACCAGCACTCCTGTGAGCGCCCGGGCGCAGAGGATACTTCAGGCTCCTTCTATCAAACCGTTGTTACCTTCTATCAAACCTTTGGAGTTGCAGGAAATTAATCATTCAAACAAAACCACATGAGTCTTGCTGTAGTGTGAAAGCTTGAAGCTGTGACTTCATGTTGCCTTGCATATTGATAGTATCTAATTCATTTGCCAGATCAAGACTTCTACCTGGTGAAGCCGGACAAAACGGTGCCCATTTTCTCTTGGACTCCTGGCATTGGCAATATGAAGTTTTCCACGGCGGCATCAGTCTTCACAGCTGAGGCCATGCTGAACCCATGGCAAGGGTATACAACTAGCTGTTACTGTGATTTTTGTCTACATGTTGTTTTTGCTGGTGCTTCAGGCTGATTTCTGAAATCTGATTAGTTTCTTTGCAGGAACTTGAAGCCAGCCGAACTTTGCAAAAGATTTGGCGTGTGGCATACTTGAAGCCAGAGAAGGACTGAAAAAACATCATCAAGCTGAGAAATTGAAATTTGTTGTTTTGATTCGATCGAATTCACATTGCAGGAGGTGCGGCCACGAAACTTGGTCCCAATGGGGGTCTTGCAAAATAGTCATTCAATTTGAATTTGATCTGAATGAGTGTGAAACAAGAGTGGTACCAAGTACAGCTAAATTTTGTTTCTAGCGCTGGAACAAGTGGTGTGTCATCTCAGGTAAGCCATTGTACTTTCTCAAGAATGATATGTCTATGTCTGCTGGTGAAGTGGTGCGATTGGTTTAAAACCAATCACTTTGCGGAGTGAACGATGTGATGCGAATGGTTCAATGCCAATCACACTGAAGAGTGTGAGGGGTGATCCATTGGTTTTTTTTGTGGATAGATCACTTTGAAAAAATATCCGATTCAAGTGCCATTCCTTCCTGTAGAGAAGGTAACAGTTTGAACTAGATTTTGTGGTTTTATGCATCCACATGATCCAATGGCTTTTGGGTTTGGTATGAACCAAAAAGATCTGATACCAAAAGAGCCGAGCCAGGTGAAAAAGTCAAGCTGCTTTCTTCTGTTGCGATTCACTTTGAATCAAAGATTCCCTAGACTCCCTAGACCATACAAAAGAAAAAGAAAAATACAAGGTTTGTAAATCATAAAAGATGAATCCCAAAGACCATACCTTGAAAAAGAACCATATCAACATGATATACCAGGATCCTAAAAACAAAGACATACCAGGAAAAGCACCCACTTGGATACCAGGATGGAAAAAACCCCAAAAGTTTAGGATTTTGAAACCAATGATTATACATGATATACCATGAAAGTTATCCACTTGGAGACCAGGATCCAGCAAATGATCTTTAAACCAATGATTCAACATTATATTTCAGGAAAGTATTTTTGGATACCAGGATCCAGCAAAATTCCCAATGATTAGGATCTGAACCAATGATTCACCAGGATATATCAGGAAAAGCACCCACTTGGATACCAGGATCGAATAAAATAAAAAGGGGATCGAATACAATGAAATTGACTTATATATATATATACATTGGGTTTCCCCTCCAGAATCTGCAGGTTTATAGGCATCCGCTATATAAGCCCCTGGTGGCCAATGTTGGTGGGGAGCACCTTAAACTATATGTGATTGTAGTTCTCATCTCAATACATCTACATATACAGAATATGTATGATTATAATTGATTATATATATTTATGGTATGTATATCATGCGCTTGTGTTTTTGCACCTTGTTACGAGCAAGCAAAATTATGCCATGTCAACTCGGGAACGGAAGTTTTGCACGGCTGCTTCCAGGTTGCGACCACTCCACAACTTGCTCGATTTGCCTAAGTGATTTTGAGGAGCACGCTGCCTACCACATGACTTGTGTGGCTTTTACTCTCATAAATGCAAGGTGTGTCTCAACATCAACATGCATTGTTTGAATGTACTGATGGTACTGATGTAGCCTTCAGGCTTACTGTAGTGTTTCATTCGGATTAATTATCATCCTTATTCGTGATATCAATTCCTATTCGAGGTGTTTCACAAATGCCTCAGTTTTTTTGAGAAAATGGGTCATGGTGCCAAATTGAGAGGACAAAAGTTAAGCCTCAAGATGTCTCGTGTATTCTTGACATGATATTCATCTTGGCTGAATTTCCTCGCAAAATTGAAGCTCTGCTGTTGCAGGAGTCAGCCCTGCTGCGACGTCTGCCTTGTACGCCTCCCTAGTTGCGTCGCACTACAGTCTTTTAGTGCCAAGATGGACGGTGTTAGGGTATGCAATAGTCGATCTATGGAGCACCGCCCAATAGATGCACGTTTAGAAATCTATTCTGTGGATTACATTGTAGTTTTGTTTCTGTTTTTAGTTTACCAAAGCCAGCCAGCAGGCTAGGTGTAGCTCCCAGGCAATTCCAGCACGGTCGCCACAAAAATGTTCAAACACGTACAACCAATCGGTTTATCAAGACTACCTACTACAAATTCGTGTGTTTTCCCTTGCTGAGAGAAAGTACATGAAAATACAGTAATACAGCATACTGAATTCCAATATAATGGCATACATACTGGTATCAAAACACGCATGACCTGTTGATAACAGGAACATTCGTTCAAGCGCTAAAGATGATCATATAGTCGGGAACGGTTTTTATGGTTGAATTGTAGGCATCAGCGTTGGTAGCCTCAGGAACTGATAGCACTGATAGCAATGGTATTATAGTAGCAAAAGGTAGTTCCTTTGGAATAAATCACACTAGCATGATCATGAATCTACAGAGGTATTGATAATCTATGATTCTATGATAATCTAGCTAGGACCATTCTAGGATAATCTTGATTGCTTGTGCCTTCTTTGCATATGATTAGCATGAAAGCAAGTTGTAGATGTTGTAGATTGACTACGTCTGCTTGAAGGGTGGAGATTCTTTGGGGACGAAATAGTTGAATCAAGTCTAGTCTAGCTAGCACTCTGATGAAGTTTCTGTGCCAAGTTTGGCAAATTCCATGAAATTCCAAAGCCAATTCACGGCACCACAATCCACATTGGTAAGAAACCGCTGATCCAGTAAATTCTTGGGGAGGGTAGCATGAACACTGTAAACCAGGCCTCTGCCTGTTTCACATACTCCTGTTAAAAGCAAATGAATGCATCCCTCCCATGATGTTCACGCGTTATGTAAAGCTGTGGAAATAGAACAAGCACATACCAGATATCAGATATCCGTTAAACTTAATGCTAGTTTTGCACCACATTGAGGCAGTCATACCTTTCACCAGTCCTGTGCAGAGTCCTGGCTATCTCGTGTGGGCAGCTGCCCATTGTGCCGCCACTCGTCAAGATGAATGGACC
>DF241195.1:7430-81419 GCA_000507305.1 Breviolum minutum Mf 1.05b.01
ATCCGTACTCACGTACTACAAAGACTACTCCAGTACTACAAAGTACTACTCCGTACTACAAAGTACTACGCCAGTACGACTCTGTACTACTCCGTACTACAAAGTACTACTGCAGTACAATAAAGTACTACTCCGTACTACAAAGTACTACTCCGGTACTACAAAGCACTACTCCGTACTACAAAGTACTACTCCAGTACTACAAAGTACTACTCCGTACTACAAAGTACTACTCCAGTACTACAAAGTACTACTCCGTACTACAAAGTACCAGATCAGTACTAGTCGGTACTACAAAGTACTACGCCAGTACTACTCTGTACTACAAAAGTACTACTCCATACGACTCCAGTACTGCAAAGTACTACTCCGTACTACCAAGTACTATGCCAGCACTACTCAACAGTTTGCGCCCGGAGCGACCCCCCGAAGCGATTTAAAATTTGCGCCCGAAGCGATCCAAAAAATGCGCCCTAAGCGACCCCGCGCCCGAAAAAATGCCCCTCAACATTACTGGTGCAGCATTTGCATCAAGGGTGGATCCAATCTACTTCTGGCCTATCAGTCGCCGACCGCCAGGGCCCTGTTGCTGATGACCACCAGCTGGGCTCTCAGAAGCTTCTAGGGAAGCACCAGGATAGGCACCAGCGAAGGTTCCTGAATGTCATCATCATCATCATCGTCATCATCATCATCATCATCATCATCATCATCGTCATCGTCATCATCATCATCATCATCATCATCATCAATGTTTATCATTGCTTCTCATCTTTCCCCGAACACTCCGACAAACACACCTTCACTACAAATCACAGCTAAGCATCTTGCGAAAGTTACCAGCTGCTTATCCGTCAAGTGAGCAGATTTGAAAACCAAAACTGAGTACCTGAAGCTGACAAACGTTTGAAGCCTGTGAGAACAAATCAACCACTGGTTGGTGGTTTCAACCCATCTGAAAAATATTAGTCAAAATGGGAATCTTCCCCAAATAGGGGTGAAAATAAAACATACTTCAAACCACCACCTAGAACCATATTTGCTCCGGAATGGTCAGTCACTCTAGCCATGAAATTTCCAAAACATCACCTTTTTTCTACGTATAGATTCGCCGGCCATCTTTCTCCCAGAAAAAACTTCGAACGTTCCATCTTTAAAAATGTCCATATCCAAGTGAGCGACGAAAAAAAACCTTCTCACTTTCAACGAAATACTGGTTGTGAAACATAGGGATCTTTAATTCATGGTTACATTAAAATCCCCCACACATGACATGGGTAGGAAATGTCATTCCCCAACAAAAATCCCCGAAAAAACAAAGTAACACGCCTCCTCGAGGCCCGGTGATGTCAGACATTGGCGTAGTCTAGAATCATGTGATTTACAACGCAATCTGATGTTTTTCTGTTTTTATATGATGTCCTCGAAATGTGAACAACTACGCAAAAAGTTGTTTTGCTTCGCCAGGTGGTTTCTCACATGTCTTTGTTGTGTCTATACACAAACTGATAGACATAGTCCCAGAGCCTGGGGTTGAGCACACTGTGTCCACGATTCTTGGAGTGTGGAATGAGTTTCTTCATCCACATCCAAGTGCGATCGAGGACTTGTGTCCCTGCAAGTTTCTTCTGGCCATTGACTTTACACGCTTTGGTGAGAGCATGATCGAAAAAAATCTGATACCATCAAGTGACAAGGTACTGACTGGCAAGACAAACACTGTGGCGTAGCATCCACCATGTGTGCAATGACAAAACAAACACAGTTGCGTAGCATCCACCATGTGTGCAGTGACAAGACAAACAGAGTTGCGTAGCATCCACCATGTGTTCAAGTTCAAAGAATGTCATCATCCCCACCCCACCCCACCCCACGTGCAAGTTCAAGACAAACAAAGTTGCGTAGCGTCCACCATGTGTTCAAGTTCAAAGAATGTCATCGTCCCCACCCCACCCACGTGCAAGTTCAAGACAAACAGAGTTGCATAGCATCCACCATGTGTGCAATGACAAGACAAACAGACTTGCGTAGCATCCACCATGTGTGCAATGACAAGACAAACAGACTTGCGTAGCATCCACCATGTGTGCAATGACAAGACAAACAGACTTGCGTAGCATCCACCATGTGTTCAAGTTCAAAGAATGTCATCATCCCCACCCCACCCCACCCCGCCCATACCGAAGCAGTCCACTGCGTACTTGTCGACTCTGTGATGTCCAAAAGTGGCAACTGTCCCGGGCCACGAGGGTACGTGACACCAAAAACAACCAACCAAAACCAGGGGCCCTTGGCCAAAAATTTCATTTGGCTCATGGCTCAACCCAGTGGCCTTTCAAAGAGCTCTGCCAGCTCGGCCGTCTGCTGCGCATCCAATTCTTCTCGTAAATCCAGGCGCTCCACGCGACATGCAAAGCCAAAGCTGGTCAGCGGCACAGCCATCGGCATGGGTCTGGGTCCCGCCTCCAACTGATTGAAAAAACCATGGGCTGGAGGATTTGTCAAAGTTCAGGTGTAGGAGGGCCGACTTTAAAAAAAAAATGGTTCCAAAAGAGGACCCGTCACCAGTTTTAAATGGAGTTATAACATGTTATAACAGTAGGGTTTTGTTCACCCCAATTACCATTAATCAGGCCATGTTTTTTCGGTCTTATAATTCCATCTACTAACTGGTAGGGGCCCATCTTGTACGCCCCACATCTCGTTTCGCTTCAACCATACCAAGGTGCCTGGGCTTGCGTCGATGTCGCATGGCATCTGGATCTTCCTACCAACGCCTGACCGATGAGATCGATGTATTTGGGAAGATGAAATGCGTGTCATTGGCAAGATCTTTGCAGGCAACATCACTAAGGTGTACTCAATAAACAAGATGTATCTCAGAGATGAAAATAATAAATCTTAAGGTATATCGATCCCAATTAGATCCAATTAGATTCTCTTAAGTGCATCTTAGAATAAATTTCAAATCCCATCATCTTCCCATCATCTGCCAGGTTGCCGCGGCTGCTACCTTAGGCCATTTAACAGAAAGCTGAGGAATCATCTGAAGCAGTACCGCTGTGAACCACTGGTTAACCAACGGTTTCCAAAGCATCCCACAACATGCCGAAAGCACCCAGCAAGGTAGTCGATGTGGAAATGCCACCTCTTTTCGAAGCGTCCTTTCTCCGATGGAGATCGTTGAGTTTGGCGATTTTTGTTCTGCACAAAAAAGTGTCTCATAGTAACAGTCTCATTCATAGATTCCAGGAGTTGATATGAAATTCTTCATTTCTTCCAGGAGAATGAAGGGTGAACACATCTTGAACAACCTCCAGCAAGCTGGAAGTTGTCGTCTTGTGCTAGGCAGCAGCACGTCCTGAAAATCCGGCGCAAAGGTATCAATGTGGATCTCATCAACGGCCTCCCAGCAGCACTTGGTAGTTCCAGATCTAAGAAGCCTTGGAAAACCAAGTTATCTCCGGCATTTTTTGGGGTGGTTGATCATCCAAAAAAGTGGGGTTCCATGTATGAAAGAAACAACCTAATCACTTAAACTCACCAAAAGACTCACAGGTCTACTGGGGGGGTCACCTTTGATCTCCACACAGTCCCAGCCTTTGAATATAGCCAGATCCATCCCGAATTGGCTGACAAGGCTGACATGGCAGATTCACTGCTCCATCATGGAACCCATGAATCCGCATGAAGGGATGGTTTTTACGCCAACAAAAATCTAAGGAAATCATCATATCATGTTTGAAAAACAGTGTTTTCGCCTTCTTAATATTAACCAAATGATAGTTAAATGCATGTGTTGTTAGTTTTTAAGTTGAATAGACGAGAAAGAAAAAGAGTTGGATATGATATCCTATGACACGTCACAAAAGAAAATACAATACAGTAAAGCAACAGCCGAATCCATCTTGATAAGAACACTTGGGAAAATTCTGTGCCAGACTTTGACTTTTTCATTCCAGCTTGAAACTTTTGCGTGCCAGACTTTTCTGTGCCAAGACTGCTATGAAGGCATCGAGCGTTCAACCAAGTCCTTTGAAGCAAGAATCACAACACTGAGCACATGTATTTCTGAGTTGCCTATAAACTTCGTAATCCAGTTGTAAAACATTGTAAAATAACCCTACGAATCATCCGTATATTAAGTACATAACAACTATGATACAACTATGGATAAATGAAACGAAACAACAGATTCAAGGATAGCTTGTTCTTGCTGCCTGCTTCATCTTCTTGTAGCGTGCCGCCCGGGCGATGACCTGATCCAATGAAATGGGATGTGGTATGATCTAGCATCAATATGTAGATGGAAGTTTTCGTTGGAAGTGAGATGAATGTTCCAAAACCCATAGGATCCATGGGACTGGTATATTTACCATCGTTTACCATAAAAATCAACCATTCATGTAGGTAAATATACCATACATGTATGGTATGGGAAAAAAAAAATCCAGTTGCTACCAAGTAAATGAGGAAAATTCATTTGAGCCATGAAAAAAAACCTGCATTCCAGTTTCCGCATTATACTGGTCGTTTAATAGGGATCCTTATAATAATTTATAAATATCATAATCCCAATATAACTAGGTAGTAACATAATTTCCTATAAAAAACCTAAAACCTTAAAAAAACCATGGGTTTTTCCGCATTTCAATCCAACAGTTGTCTCCTTTTCAAAACGTCACATAAAGGTCCACCTGGTTCAACCGCACCAAACGATCTCGCTGCCATTTGGCCTCGGGTCACGAGGCAAACGCCATCGGTCAAGTGACCGTGGAAAACCAACGAATATCCCCTGATAAAAGATGGTTGGAAGAGTAGTTTCCTTTTAAAATGATGATTTTTTTGGAAGACTTGGGGGAAGGGGGGGGTAGTGTTTTGATTAAATACAAAACTGGTTTCGTTTTAATACTGCTTCTAAAGACATCTAAAGACCACAAGTCAAGTCAAGAATCTCGGTATTCATGAGGTTCCAACAAAACCACAGGGTACCTGCAAAACACACACAACTCGTCCAAGCTTTGACACATTGAGCCTCCAACCATTGGCGGTTTTTTAGCTCCATTTTCTTTGGCCTCAACAAAACACGTTCGGAAGGTGAAAATAGCCATGGATCACCTGGTCACCTTTCCGGAAACCCGTGGAGGCCCCGTGAGCGGGATACCGAAAGAAGGTAAATTCCATGTAATAAATCATTCATAAATCATGAATCACCAATCAATCTGCTAGTAATTTCATCATATTATGTTCATAAAAGAAAGGGAATCGACACATACTTCCAGCCTTCGCTTTGGGCGATTCTTTTTTTCGCTTCATGGCGCTTCGCTATAGGTGTGGTAGTAGGCAGTTGGCAGTTAAGTTCCATGACTTGCCAAGGAAAAATGTATGTAACCTGAGATATGATGCCGGTTGTTTGTGTCCCAAAACAAACTTCTTAGCGATGTGATATGGAAATGTTGTTTTTGGCAAATCTGACTTTACAATCAACACTAGGCTTCTCTAAAGACATGTCAAGACCGGGAACAAATCCCACAAGACAAAATGGTTCCTCCAGTTGAGCTTTGAACTGTTCCTGCAGTTGCAGGTCTCAGGTTCTGTGCTCTCAACAAATGACAGGGATGTATGCTGACGTCCGTGAAGCAAGTGGACGTTAGATATTCAACCATATGAATATATAGATATGTGAATTTATGAACATGTAATATGTAAATAGTCAAATTGTGCATCAAGCAAAATCCATCTGGCAAGGCATCCGCAAAGCTTTTGTTCCCTCAGCACTGCCAGGATGTGGTCAGCGACAGAGCCCAAATAGGTGGCACCCAGATCCATCCTCTTGCAATGAGAGTCAATACCAGCCCGCAACAAGTTGAAAAAAGATTCAATGATGCAGTTGCTGACATGAAAGGTTTTTTGGGTGTTTCAAAGTTATTGTTTTTGTTGATTGGTTCATAGGGATCCTTATATTGGCTTATTACAATCCTAATATAAGTGGGTAGTGAATAATCCTCCACATAAAACAACCAACCCCAATTGAGCGCCGCTCACATGTCGGTTGTTTCAGAACTTTAGCCCCCACCTTCCAAGCTCCTCGCAAGCCTCTGCAACCAGACAGAGGGTACTGACCTGATGTGGTGTAAGCTGTAATGAAACACTTGACGGTTCTTGCAGAACTTCACTAAGATGTGCTTGGAAACCAGGGGATTCTAGCTCCGAGCTGCTCCCTAAAATTTGAAGGGTGGCAAATATGCGTATGCCCCAGCTTCTTGCTGCTCCCTTCCGTTCGCACCAGTGGTGAAACTTAAACACAATGACATTGTCTAATCAAATCACCTTTTGAGCCCCAATTTGACTGTTTTTCAGTGAGGTTTCGTAGCAAGCAACTTGAAAAACATACTAACCTGTTATATATCATCTTACAATTACATAACTAGGTTTCACTTCTACAAGTACGATTCACTTTGTGGGAAATTAAATCACTTTTACTTGAGCACAGTTCGACCTATTTGAATAGCTGAACCCGATAACCGGCGTACAGCTTGGCTTGGAGGTTAGGCGGGATCAATGGATTGACAGGCATCTTGTCTGTGACCTCCTGCAACATCCGGCCGATTTTTGGCAAAATGATTCTGACACATGTATGCCATATACCTGGAACATCAAATATCCAGTAAAACTAGTGGTTGGCTATGAATTTGGATGATGATTCCAATTCTTTAGATAGGAAATGGTTGGAAACCACCAAACTTCCATCCATTTTAAACCCGGTTGTTTCCGGTACCAGGTATATAACACATTTCGCCCCTACCAGTCCTTATCACCAACTTCAAAAATCCCATGTGCTTCACGCTGGCTGGAATATCCCCATCTTCAATAGGAAATACATCTTCAAAGTTTAAGACGTATCCATTTTCTCCAAACCTAAATGTCAAATACATGTCCTGCCATTTTCCAGCTAAGACTACCACTTGATCCCACAGTGATGTTGACATATGCATCGTGATCCATCCATCCATCCCCAGATCTGCCAACGAATCCGAAGCGCCAAGATTCATCAGGGATCAAACCTTGGCTCATGAGATCACCATGTGTTAATGAATTGCTCAAGCCTGGAACATAAAAAAAAATCCTTGGTGAAATGATGATAATATGTCATGTATTTCTCATGTATATATATCTATATATCTATACTATACACAAATATATGTATGTTATATATATATATATATCTTCGGCAAAAATTCTCATTTTCTGGTATACTCATACTCCAATGGTACTTACCTCCCTATATTGTTTCCGTTTCATCGAACTTCCTGTAGAATTCCTCACCTCTCGGTTTTCAAAAATCCGAAAAATCCACTCGTCCCACTCTGAGGCAGCTTCTTCGTACATGCATCTCATGGAAGAAGGCCAGCACCAAAGGTGGCTGCCGACAACTTGCCTCGGGGGCAGAACGTGTGAAAAGCTTGCTGAAAACTGGTGAATATTCATGATATGGGTGTTTCCAAAAATATGGGATACCCCAAAATGGATGGTTTATAATGGAAAACCCTATTTTTTAATGGATGATTTGGGAGGAAAACCCACTATTTTCGGAAACATCCATATCTGATATACTGATATTCATGCGAACCGAGGTACCTGCCCCCGAGCGTTTTGGTTTCGGAGTTTTGGGGGGCCGTTTGCCAAATCGTTTACCCGTTTTCCTTTCACTTGTGAACCATGAATCTAATCAACTTACCTTTCCATGCGCCTCCATAGCTATATTGTAAGCAACCAAACCCGGAGCAGGTAGGTGGCTGGCTCCTTCCAAGACATTTCAAGCACAAACAAATCTCGCCAAGAATTAGGGAATTGCTATCTCACCAAAAGATTCAGGTAGCTCAAGAACACATCAATCAGCAAGTCTCATTAGAATTCAATTCATCACCACTCTTTCAAGTTTGTCAATTGAAGTTTCACCAGTTGTATGATCTTCCAAAATCTTCCAAAAACTCCAAGCCTTACCTCAAAATAATCCTTAAAAATGAGCCCCTAAAAATCCATCCAGATTCGCCTAGGAGTCGTAGCGCGTGCAACCAACACCTTTGACGGCTGTTGGCAGCGAGCGCATTGTTCAATGTCAACCTGCAACACGGTGGAATCCACGCCGACAGGATGAAGTTCGCTGAAGGGAGCCCTGAAACTAACAGCGAGTTAAGCACCCCAAAATGGATGGATGGAATACTATATCGTTTCCTTTTGGGGGCGTTGAAACGGCCTATGTTCAGGGGCGAACTGTTAGTTAGTTTCAGGGAGGGGCGCAATGATACGACCTGGGGCCACCTTTTGGAATCTCCCTTTTTGGTGACCCAAGAACCAACTGGTTATTGGGCCACCAAAAAACACGACCTGGTTAATACCAGTTTTCTGAAAATTTCAAAAAAATCTGATGCGTCGTTTAACACCTTAGTATTTCTATGTTCAATGGACTCTTTCTATCTATTTCTGGTTCTGGTAAAGGGTGCTAGGGATTGTATAGGGCCCCCTGGAAGGCAATACTGGTATATAAGAAGCTGAAAATCCCATGGATATGATTGGATATGTATCATTTCTCACAACCAGTTCCTTTTACCGCTCGCTCCCCAACCTGTCAGCTCTTATGTTGCACTGATGCAAGCGCATTACCAAGTGCATCGCAAGTGGCCATACCAACTCCTGACAATATCTGAAATGACCAAACCGATAACCTGCGAACCACCTTTGACATTGAATCACCCTGAAGTTTATTGTCGACAAGAACTTCAGACCAAGTTATTCCAACTCTACTGGTTTACTGCGGTTTACTTATGTTTACTTATGTTACTTGTCTACTTTGGATCGTCATTGTCATAGCCTATACATGTGCATACTTCATACCTCTTGCTTGTTTCCCATAGCTTTTCACAGATCCCACAATTTCACCCAGCAAAGTTCACCCTGACTCTCCCGCACCTTCTTTTCGGGAAGGACTCCCATCAAGCAGTTGAACGATTGAACGTCTGGTTGAGGGCCATCCGCCCGGAGCATCTTTTCCAGGAGCATCCAAGCCTGCGCAACCTGTCAGTCCCGTCCCAGGATCAAACAAGTTTTCTTCATCTACCCTCCTGGCAAAACTAACATAGCGATTGCAGGAATATCCCCCATTTTCAATAGGAGATACATCGACTCCATAAAGGGTCTATGTTTCATTGCTATGTTAGTTTTCTTCATCTATCTGGGCAGATTACTATCATTCATTCCCAACAAATTTTATGCCATACATTCCAGGATACTTAACTTTTTTGGTGACCTCTGCTATGACTCTGACTGTAATTTGGATTTTGGTGTACCCATACCCGCCTTATGTTGAAAGCCCTGGGCTAATTTTCTCATGGGTCAATGTCAAACTGACCAACGAGATTAGTGTCGGCCTCCTTCTCCTTACCCATGACCAATCCATGGGGCGTACGGTACGTATATGTTTACCATGATATATTATACCATGACCATAGATCCTATGGGTTGTGGAATCCTACTACTGACCTTGAACCATCGAGTTTGTTGCATCTGAAACTTGTCTCACTTCCATCGGCTTCGCCTGTGAGGAACGAGCACATGCAGTGATGGCTATGTTGCAAAGCCCTGTGGTTGCAGTCGCAGTTGTCCTGACGCGATTGGCACATGTTCTGCATATTCCCTAAGAAAACACGGCAGTAACTTGGCTAAACATAGGAAGCAAGGGGGAAAAAATCACATGTCAAAACTTCATTTTGCTATTAAAAGAGGAAAAAACACTGTTCAAAACGTCGTTTTGCTATTGCTATTAAAAGAAGAATTTGCTATTAAATGGCTCCATTTAAGGAGGAAAGAAGTCACAATGAAAAAAACAAACGTTGATAAACCATTCGCTGATTTTGGTTGCCAGTCCTCAAAATGGCCAAAACCCTTGACCACAATAAGGCTAAACCTGCCGTCTGCATCGATGCTCCCTGAAGAATTGCATCAGGACCTTCAAGTCCTTGACTTTCAAAGTCGGCAAACACCTCATCGTTTGGGCCGAAAGTTGGGTCGACATGTTTTGAGAAGGTATGTTTAACGTTGGTTTGTTGGTGGTAGTTGGTTTGGGGCCATAGGTTTTTTTCTTGATAGTTCGAAAGGTTGACATTCGACAAAACCACATGCTCGTTTTCCCCCAGGTTGAAGAGGGTGTGAGACACAGAGAAATCAGATGCTTTGAAATTCAATGGTAGGTGGAAACATTGAAGATAATTCATGCTCTTCTAGTTATATACAACTTCGAGAAAAGCATACATGTTTTGCAGTAATCAGAATCAATGAACCCGCTAGCAAAGAGCTAAAAACCCCAGCTTCAGTGGTTTCAACACATGGAGAAAATCCCAGGAAACACTTCCTTGAAAACCCCCCCCGCTGCCTGCAACGCAATCTCCCAACGTCTGGTGCAAGAGGTAATCACAGCAGCTGTGAATTCACGGCCAAGACACCTTTGAGCCGTCCTTGGTTTCGCAAATGAAGTGCCTCTTGAAGTGCACGTTGAACATGCACAGGTTTCCGTTTCAGCAAGTGTTTCGTTTCCATCGGAATCAAAATCTCTACTCGAGTGATTCGTGAATTGTGGCTTGATACGAAATAGATACATATATGTAATATATGTAATAGCTGTAGATGTTGCCTTGTGGTGGAATGATTGCTAGATCCATCATTGATTCAACACTGATACAAAATGTCAGCAAAGCATCAAGTCTGCCTTAGCTTGTCTAGCCAAGAAAAGCGAATGGCTCCAGTGGCAAGGCTTTTCTGAGATCATGTGGTTCTCTTGTTTCCATGATGCCTCTGACATTGACGATGCCACTGCAGTCAGGCTCTTCTGTGAAGCTTCAATCGCGCGCTGGGCCAATGAAACATAGAAACCAATGGCTTCTGACCATGCGCGGCGCCTTTGAAAAAAAAAACGGGTCAACGAGGTGCATAAGGAAAGATGGGTTTGCAATGGGTGAGGCTTATTCGTATCTTATAGGTATAGATAAGAAACAAGTTCTCTTGTGCTTCGTAACCCATGAGAATCATTCCCCGCCACCTTCCACAAGCACTGAGGACGCTGTTCCTTGCCACAATGTCATCATCTGCTCGCGGGGCCAGCGTGTTTGCCTTCTCCCATGCACCCACAGTCGCACAAAGAGTTGAAGAAGCAGTGCGAAGGAACAGGTGCAACCTCAAACCTGAAACGGCCATTTGTTGCATCGAATTTTTGTGTTTTTTTTCTGAGAAAGGTCATCTATGCGCCCTATGGGGGTGTGTTGACATGTCCTCCTTTTGTCTCCCTCAAAATGAGGGGATTAGAATTTCATTACATTTGATATTGTAGTACCAACAATATTATTTTTAGCACAAAAAATAACCTGAAACTTTACTTACAACATTTGCATAAAGTTTGATCCCCCAAAAAAAAATGGTCCCATTTAACATTTAATGATCCCCAACAAACAAAACAAAAAGTGACCCCCCACTTTTCGATGTTCAACAAATGTTTGGTGATTTTCAGGGCACCTTTCGCTTTGGCCTCCTGTAGCTGGTAACTGCCACGAGCCCAAGAAGCCATGCTACCCAAGGATTTCAAGACCTCGAAAAAGGTGGGAAGTTGCAACTGCCAATTTGAGGGAAAAAAAAACGGCCAAAAATACGGAGTCCATGGAAATATACTGGTTGTTTATCCCAGATGCTCCAGGTATGGGATATTTACCTCGATTTACCATAAAATTCAAGCCAAATCTAGGGTTTTAAAAAAAACATACATGGAGCATATGGGGTATTTGTGGGATCTTTATTTTCAATGGTTTATGAACAAAATCATCCCCACATAACTGGGTTCCCGTATAATCCATCCCCTCCAAAAAAAAATAAACCACCAGGGGGAGGCCGTTTTAGGGATTTGTCGAAAATGTCTCCCAAGTCTCAAGTCTCGGACTCTCCCACAACAATCTCGAGTCTTCCCCCGCAAAATGAACGAATGTCACCTGGAAAGGGGGACCCCTTTCAACAAAAGATGTGAATCATGAATCATCTTCCAAGCATCATGTTACTCAGGGGGATATATTCGTTAGGTTTTTCGGGAAAAAAACAAAAATCTGATGTTTCATCTCCTGAGCTCATGGGAATCGTTGCCACCAACCAACCCAACCAACAAGCAACAACTCATCCCGGGACCAAGCAACAGAAGTGTAGCTGATAGCATTGGATCCTGGTCAGTCAGAAGTCATAAGTGGATACAGGGTGAAGTTGTCAAATCTTGCGAAAATCTTCATGCATCCCCGACAACCTGGACAAGTTACCTGGACAACTCCCCTCAAATTGTTGAAAAAACTGGAACTTGTTGTCAAGTGACTTCAAGTGACTTCTAATGGTTTTTTGGTTGCTTGCAAAACAAGATTTGGAATTTGGAATGTCTCCCTTTCTCACCACTTTCTCAGGATTTGAAGAACTTTTCTAGGCGTCCAATAAACCCCCCTTTTTCGAAAAGATGGGATGCCAAGGTGCTTACGTCACTGTATCCCATGGCCACCAGAAGATCTACAACAATCATCCAATAAAGTTCTTTACCTTAGGATTTAGGCTCAAGATGTGCGGGAAAAGATCGCCAAAAATCCACTGTTTTTTTTTTGGGGGGGGGGGGCGCAATCTTGAGTGTCATCTCCAAATCTCAAAGTAAGGGCTTGCTGTGAGGTACTTGAAAAATGTAAGTAGCATTGTCCGAAATTTCTGTTCTTCCGAATCAGCTGCTTGGACCCATGAGCTTGCTCCAACAGCTCTAAGTTGCTACATGCAGTCATCGCCCCATTGAAAGCTACTGTATCTGCAAAGATGCGATGCTCCTGTAGAGCAGTTCAAACAAAAATGAGTTCAAATGGCTACAAATGAATCATAGTATGTAGTAGTAAAATTCATTTGTAAATTTCATGAAAATGTTCATGAAATAGCCAAAGGTGTCTATTAATTCATCCTTATGTACAAATCCTATCTCATGAATTTCTAGCAATTCACCTTGATCTCTGCGACCTCTCCTCAATGCTATGCAGCACTGCCAACGAAGGTTGCCAGGCAACTGCTCTACAACAGGATCCAATACACACCGCCGCAACCGAAACCGACGGAAGGGGCTGATGTAGCCTGAACCGGTGGCCAAAGGGGAGGGTTGAACTGGAACAACTGAAACCCTGGTTGGGACCCAGGGTAGATAGGGGAAGCTTGCTACCCGGTTGGGGATTATCAATGAACCATAAGGATCCACAGTCGACTGTGGATTTTGTGTTTCATGATATGTTTATCAAAGCAATTGTGTGTCGTTTTGTCCCAAGATCTTCTGAAATAGCAAGCCTGATAAAAAGCAGGTTTAAAATGGCGCATCTTTTTCTAATTTGAGGACGACTCAAACGTTAATTAACGAACCCGTGGTGAAACCCGTGTTTTCCCATGCCTGTAAACTGCAGTGCGCCAAGGAATCAAGCCTCCGCCGTTAAGGTGCAAGTTGCTAATCCCAGAAACACATGTTACACCATGCCATGCCATGTCTTGAGGGCACCTGCTTTTTTTTCACCACGAAATGTTGTGTAACTGATCGAATCAATGCCTGATGGTTCCGCCATCTCTGGTGGTGTATTCCATGGCGCTGCCGGCGCGTGTTTTGCTCAGCTTTCAAATCGAACTTGGGATCTGCAAGTTTTCCCCAAAACTTTGCCCAAGCCAAATGATGTTGTTGTTTTACATACAAAAAACCATACAAAACTCACAACTCACATTTCTTTCCACAACACCCCCAAGATGAACGCTGCTGCTTGAGGCAAGTGGGCACCTTGAAAAAAGACACCCAGCGACTTGGATATGAAAGAAATGATCCACATGTTCGACCAAAGTCTCCAAAACATGTGGTAGAATAGAACTCCAGATTTCAGTAAATTTTTCAGGTTTGAGCTAGGATGCAAAAAAAAAAACTCACAAACCCATCAAAAGACCAAAAGAAACACAGAGGTCTCATCTTTTTTTAAGCGACGCATCTCCACATTCGCAAGCGGTTGAGCGAAAAACCTCAGTGAAATCCCATGAATTTTGAGGACTGGACTTTCCTCACTTCAAGGTGGTACTGTTGATGGCAACCAGAAATCCCAAGGCCAACCACCTTTTGGGATGGTGCGAAAAAAACCCAACGTAAATACTGGGATTTCAACTGCCTATCATCAACTGATTCGCCAAGGTATTGACGCAAAATTGCTGGTGGTGAATGCATCAATCCTGGCGAATTTTCAAAGGGGGCTGGGTAAACCCACCCAAAGGATGGATGATTTAAAAGTTGGAAGTTGGAAAAAAATACCAAGGTCAACGTCGTGAATCTTTGAACCTACTTTTTTTGGCAACAATCACTTTCATTTCAGCATGTGAACTCTCGTACAAAGTACCCAAAAAAAAACACGTGGAACCCTGATTTTCAGGGGTTATAACTGTTATAACCCATATTTCTAGGGATGAAAACCTTCATGAATTTCCATGGGTTGTTGGGGTGTTTAAGGGTACTATAGGTTTCCTGTCATGTTTTGTTCGGCCTCCGCTCTCCGCAACCAACACATGGGATTCTTCTTGGTGGCGGCGACATCTTGTTGAAAGCTGAATAGCTCCTGGATTCTTGAGAACACCCAACCCCCGGTCCATCTATGGATTTTCAGCATGTTGATGTAGATTAAGAAAATTCTATATTGTGTATGTATATGTACACGTAAACGCACATGGGTGTACATATATATATATATATATCAAACTGTATATCAGATATCATATGTATATCGTGTATATACCACATATATATATATATACGTATATGTATATATATATATATTTAGACTTTTGCTTGTGTCCTTGATCATGCGGATGTTGTAGAGCAAAGCTGTCCATCTCTCACATCCAATGCCCCAGGCAATGACAGTGACATCTTCTGGTAAGCCCATCGGCAACAACCTGGCGCTCAGCCACGGCTGCCACGTGGCATAAAAAAAACAACCCATGAGAATTGGTGAACATGATGTGTGGATAGGTACATTTAGATATATGATTACATACAATTGTCCTGTATAAGTATAAGATATCAAATCACATCATAATGAAATGTAAAGATATATCATGTATATACAGTATACATTGATGGCAGAAAGCAAAGTGAACGCGCGACTCCTGTTTCTGAACCACTTGCCAAAAATAGATCCTTTTAGATCCGGTCAGCTTCCGGACGTTGGTTGCGACTCGAAACTCCAAAAAAGACCATGCCAAGAGGGACATCTCCGGTCTGAAGACCCCGCTATTGCCTACCTGGCAAGCTGAAAGAAAAGGGTAGGAACATTGGCAAAGCTCGAGAAATATTTCAATGTTCACAGTCGTCTCACGTGCTTTAAAAAACATCCGAAATCGTGAAAAGTCACCAAAAAACAAAAAAAACTAATACAAAAGCTCTCTATCATATGCTTGATCTTGTACATGTTCTGGAAGCTAATTGATGTGTCTTTAAAGCCTCTTTGAACTCACCGTTTTTTCAGAACGCCTCGATCCATTTCTTGAGGATCGGATGAAAACCTCGACATGGAAATCCCACATGTTGGTGCTGCTGAGGCGATTTCTCTAAGCGAACCATGCAAATGTAGGAATTGTATTGAATTGTATGAAAACTCTAGAAGATTCTGATAAAATCACAAGGCATGTGTTGAATATCAGGTGGTTTCTTATTGGTGTCCATCTCTGCAACGACCCGTGGTGCAAAGTAACGTTTCTTGCATTATACAGGATTGGTAGAATCTATACAACCAGGTTAATATACCTACTAGTTGGTGGTTTCAACCCATCTGAACAATATTAGTCGAATTGGATCATTTCGCCAAATAGGGATTGAAATAAAAAATATTCGAAACCACCACCTAGTATAAGTCACTACAACAAGTACAACACCGACACCTCAAAAATCTCATGCTTGATTTTCCTCTTGGGCCTCAGATTTTTTTGTGTTTCTATGCCAAGATACCAAAAACCTCCATAGAAGGTTCGGTATAGGGATTGTAGGCTGGCTTGAAACCTGGGGCTGCTGAAATTTTGTCTTCAGAGATTTTGGGTGGAAAACTTCCAATCATGAAATTTTGCTGGGTGATTGAAAGTCTCCAACATCAAAATTCGTGTCAGTTCTCTACCAATAACATGAAATTTCAACATCTTTTTGGTTGGTGGTTTCAACCCATTTGAAAAATATGCTCGTCAAAATGGGTTCATCTTATGAAAAAAAATGAGTTGCCACCACCTAGACAACTATACTCTAGTGGATTGTTCGCAAAGTTCTAGATCCACTCTTTCTGACACCTAGTTTTTTTGGGATTCCATCCTGGAACTTTCAATTGAATGATTCCAAATCTTTATGTGGGAAATGGTTGGAAATCACCAAACATCCACTAGTTCGTGGTTTCAATCCATCTGAAAAATATTAGTCAAATTGGATCATTTCCCCAAAAAGGGATGAAAATATAAAATCTTTGAAACCACCACCTAGTATAAGTCACTTACAACAAGTACAACAAGTACAACACCTCAAAAATCTCATGCTTGATTTTCCTCTTGGGCGTCAGATATCTGTGTTGTTTGGGGTTCCAGGAATTTCCATGCAAATTCTTCCAATCCTCGAACTTGGGCTCCAAGAGACGAAGCTTAGAGATGCCGATGCGCGCGAAGAAGTCGCGCAGTACGCCAATGAGCTGTGGCAAGCCAATGTTCCCTGAAGGGCAGAAAAAAAACAGAAACAAAAAAAAGAGATAAAAACATCGTAATTTACAGTGTTTTGACCTTATTTCTTGATAAAATTTACATCCCCATGAACGGCCCTTCTGAAAGAAAACGACCCAAACAACTCGTGTGTAGGGGGTCATTCGAGTCATGAAACCCAACCCAAAGAATGCGACATTGTTGCTTTTTTGGGGCAAATCCCAACCCAAAAAATGACAAGGGCAACATTCGGGTCACATCAACTTTGATCCTTCCAAAAAATGTGAGGCATTTTCATCCTTCCTCCTGGAAGATTGGGGAACCTTAGGGATTCCTATTGGAAGATTGCTGAACCTTAGGGAAGATTCAGATGTTTTTGTTTTGGGCCACCTTTTCTTCGGGTACCTTCACCCTTGCTGGGAAGCCCTGCGATCTGCAACGAATCCCTCGATTTGGTGAAACTCCGCCAGGTGCGTAGCCTTGAGAAAAAGTGATGGTCCATTTTGATGGTTTTTTTCCCCCTGAAACTTATGTTCGGCCATTTATAATAGGGGCCCCATATACCTCCTATTATAAGGCCATTTATGTTCGGCCATTTATAGGGGTTTAAAAAAACCTTCATTTTTTGATGGTTTTTTGAAAAAAAATATCGATGAAGGTCGTGATGCCTTGTGATGGTTTTTTCCACTTTGGTGAGGTATCTTTTTTTTTCCAGCCGGAACATTTTCTGAGGTAAAAAAGCCTGGTGTTTTTTCTCTGAGATCAGATAGAATTTCATTGAGCGGAAGGTAGATGATGGAATCCCATGAGGTTACCACTTGAATGGCGGTTATACCATGGCCATAGCTTGAATCATTGAGACATGGGGGTTTCCTAAAATGGTGGTACCCAATAACCATGGGGTTTTCCTACTAAAAATGATCATGACTTGGGGTGTTATTTTGGGGGGTTTTACCACATGTCAAGGCATGTCAAGCAATTCCAGCATATTTGACTCAGCACCCTGCATCCAGCGTCTCGTTTCTGAAGACTCGATCAATGGAGAAGTATTTCTTCGGCTTGAAGATGCCAGTCTTCCGATACTCCTTTCGCCAAAAACAAAAAAAATTGGACATGGTAGTTACCCTCCAGGGGATTAACATATCCGTTTCCTGGAGGGTAGTCCATGAAAGTTGATTGAGTTCTAACTAACCATGATAGTTGAGTTATAAGTTATAACTAACCCCCTGAGGCCAACCATTTATAGATGGTTGTTTTCAATTGGATGATGAACCAAATCTTTATATAGGAAATGGTTGGAAATCACCAAACATCCATGTATAAATAGTTGTTTGGGGTTCCAGGTATAACTAATTAACCCCCTGAAAGTTGGTTGAAATAAGTCCCATTCATAGGGACTTCATCAACCAACTTTCTGGGTTTGAAAGACCTTTCAGTCTTGGAGCAGTTCGGTTCCCAAAACTCAAAAAAGGTGTAAAAATCGAAGAGACCAAACTCCGCTATCCCACCTCACCCATTTTGTACAGCATGCGTGCCTAAGAGCAAAATCAAAAGACTGGAATCCCTGGAATCAGCTCGAAAAACCATGCTCAAATTGGCCCAAGATGCAAAGGATTTTTTCGTAACAAATTTGGAGTAAGCTTCCATTTGAACAACTTCTTCACGCATGCCAAGTTCAAAGCTGACACTGCAGTAGTGTGAGTCCGCAGGAGGGTTTTCCTCGCTTCGTCCTGGACCAAGGATCGGGATGGTCGCAACGGTGGAACTTCAGGATGCGGTCCACATCTCACATGTTTGATGCGAAAGCCCAAGTTTGGTAAACATTTTACACAAATTTATATCATAAGTAGAAGTGTCTACTGTCGATCCCTGCATTTACCCTGTAAGTCAAAGACCATCAAGATAATAGTCCCCTGGAATTGTTGAATTGTAAATTCCTACTAAAATAATGGTCTTTTTGGAAAGGCCATTAAATTTTCATGGTTTTTGGACCCCCAGGGTTTATATTAAAAAATCGTGCTCCCTCCCTTTCAGTCCTCACTCCAATCGTAGCGCCAACCAATAGATCCTTGACCTCCCTTCCTAAGCTCCGAGCTTCTGAGAATCAACCAAATCCATCGTGCAACATTTGACTCGTGACCATCAACTGTGCAACCGACTCACCATTCCCACAGGAGCTTTGAAATTGATTTATATTGATTCATATTGATTCATTTTGATTCATGTTTATTCATATTCTCGTGAGGATCAATAAGTACGTAAGTTTGATTCATATTCATATTGATTGTACAATATTGATTCATGTTGCTTCATCTTAAGAAGATAATCAACTTAACTCTTCAACAAGCAGTTTTGGACCTCACTGCCAGGTTCCCAGCTCATGCATCTCTTTCACCTTCTTCAGGTAATCCTCTGGAATCTTCTGTGCCCGACTCGGGGCCTGGCCGAGGCCGAGGCCGAAACCCGAGGCCGAGGCCGCTGTTTGTTCACTTGCCATGATGGCATGTAGGTAAAACCCTGTGGAAAGTTCACATGTTGAACCAGAAAAAAAATGGAGGATTTTTGATTTTTTGTAGTTCACACATGATGTTCCAGTTTTTTTAGTAACTGTAGCATGGTTTTGAGGTGAAGTTCCAGCCGTTGGTTTTTCGGCAGGTGTGTACTATTGTGTACCTTCCACCCAGTTCCACCCATTTCACCACCCGTTTCAACAACAAACCCAACGGATGCCTCCATGAAGAACGTATCATGAGCATCACGTGCCGGATGCCTCACACCAACCCGACAGTCACAAACGGTTTGAAGCCCTTAAATGGAAGTATATAACACAATAACCATCAAATCATCAATAACCCCTATAAATGGCCAAAAATAAATGGCTAATTTGAGTTATGGGGCCCCTCTATAAATAAATGGCCTTTAAAAAATAGGTAGCTGGGGTTATTTTCGGGGCCCCTATAAATTGGAGTTATTAACTTATAACCCTACTTGTGATAATCTGGTTTTTTGGGCCCAAAAAATGCCAAAAATTGCTGCTTTGTCAAATGCTTCTCCCAACTTCCCATGCTGGTTGGTGGTTTCAACCCACTTGAAAAATATTTGCCAAAATGGGAATCTTCCCCAAATATGGATGAGAATTAAAAATATTTGAAACCACCAGCTAGCATGGTATTTTCAGCTTCCAGCTGCCTTTTTTTGCGTGGATTTTCGGGGAATTCGCCCCTGTAACCAAGCAACTGCTGTGGCTGGAATAAGGCATCAAAGTTCCAGAATGAGCTTTCTACCCACCTCAGTCAGCCCGAGGGTGGAGCTTCTGCTACTCACAGGTTTCATCATATTCGCAGTTGGTGATTTTGATGATTGTTGTCCGTGTTTTCCATCCTTAAAAAAAAAAACAAATGTCTCCAAACATCATCCAATTCTTTTGTACCCCCAAGGAAAAAATTTTGTTCGGTTCCTAATTGTGGACCCTAAGGACTTGTGGATGCCGTGGATGCATCCAAACACGAACCAAACGTTCCAATCCAAATCCATCCCACCGCTGATTCATTGCTGCGTCCGGTGACTGGTTTGTGGGCATCTCTTCAAAACCCATCTGCATCAGCACCGTCCGCATCTCTGTCTTTACCTACAGCATTTTTTTTGAAAAATCCGATCACGGCGATAACGTTGACGATCTCTTCTGGGAAGTTGTTTCTTGATTTGAAGATGTAACATGTGTAAAGGGACTGTCTTTTGTTGCAAATCTTGTTTTGATGATGCGTAGTTAGGTCATATGTTGAAACTAATAAAGATCTTCTACACAAACTTCATCTCATGAACTGACCACCAGCTTGCCCCCTGAGAATCCCGCCTTGTTCAAAGGATGTAAATGACCACCCACGCTGGGTACACCGCTAGCATTGGTGAGATTCAAAGGTTTGAAGGTAGTGCTACTCCAAGTTCCCTGGCGAAAAAAATCATCCCTTCCAGTGATACACCCCCGAAAACTAACATGTCCCCTAATTTTAGGGATTGTTTCAGTAGGCAATACGTCTTCCAACCATTGATTTTCAGGGGACATGTTTAGTTTTCAGGAGAATATTCTTCAATGAATCATCCCCGAGAATGTCTGAAGAATTCATCCTTTTTCATGATCTCAAAGGAAACTTGCATCATGGAGACGGTTGAGACCCATCCAAATGGTTCATTGATGTTGATGTATTGGTTTTAAGTATTCTTCTGTTGAAATAACATGCGTATTGCGTGCAAATCTGAATATGATATCATATTTCATCTGCAATACCCCTATATAAAATGTCATCAGAATGTCCTTCCATTTCCTTACATATCATTCCTTTTGGCTCGCCATCATCAAAAAACGAAAGAAAACAAGTTCGCGCTTCACACTCAAAACATGTGCTTTTGGCACTTTTGAGAAGTGCCTTCATTTTGGACTAGAATTTCGTTCACACTTTCCAGACTTCAATTGAAAACACTGAAAACTCAAATTCGTCACTTCGGATTTTGATGAAAAAAAAAGGCCGCAAAATGCGTCATAAAACACGTCCGTCTTGGGGCCTTGGAAATCATTTCTGCTGTAAGGTCTGCCACGGCTTTCTGATCTCCCGTGGAAAACTTCTCGGTCTTTTCAACCTCGGGGAATTTCAAGCCACCTTTGAGGGATTCAGTGGAGCTACTCCGATAAAAACCGGCCTTAACAGCTGGTTGTTTAATAGGGATCCTTATTTCATGGTTTATGAAATAATCAACACATAACTGGGGAGTATATATTCCCGTAATACACCCTAAACAACCGTTTTGTTGTTTTCATTGCTCGGTTGATGCTTATTTTGCTGATCACCCAATTGATCATGTTTCATTTTATCTTTTTTCCATCACTCCCTTCCAATTCCAGATCTTTCCGCCTTGAAAGCTGTCAAACTGGTGGGCGCCACCAATTTGCGCTTCTTCAGTGCTTCGATTTTGGCCTGAGGGCAAGTCATCGATGTGAAACACTCGGTTCCACCTCGAAACAGGTGGACCTCACAAAGAGAAATGCAGCAATTCTCAAGAAACGATTTGGAATGTAGAGGTATGGTTGATGCGAGAAATCCTGCACCAGTTGACAGTAGTGTATCCCATTACTTACGTACAGGGTTTTATGAATCCCAGCTGGTCCAGGATTTCTTAAATCAACCGTATGTTAAGAGATATTTTTGTGAGTCCGTTTTTGCATTTGAAATCTCAAGCTGATTTTTGCGCAGCATCATTCGAAAAATACGCTTTGAAAAATCTATGCAAAAAGCTCCTCTGCGTCGCTTTTCAAACATTCAAAAAAAAACTTCCGGAACTTTGTCGCCCTTTGTCACCCAGTAACGTGACCTTGTTGCGCGGAGAAGTCTAGATAAAGATATGATATCCAGGCACTTTTCACCATATCAAAGATTCGTTCAGCTTCGTTCCCCTGTCGGCTGCACCTTATCCAAGTTGCTTAAGGACATCAATTCCTTTTGCACTGCATCATCCACACTGTCCACCGAAGCAGTGCATACCTGGCAGTATGAAAAGTACAAAAATGCCTCTATGACGGTATGCTTTAGCAGCATCATGCATGAGATTCGGTGGAGTTAAGGTAGGGAAAAAAATGCCCAGATACTTCCAAGCTTGGCAGAAAAACAACGGATGAAATGATTTTTCATTGCTCAGCCCACAATATTTTTTTTTGCTGGATAAATCATGGCTTCTGAATTGACAGAAAAGGCACCTTGGTCGCTTTGTCAATGGCTACCCACTTGTTCTTCATGCAAGTGCCAAGACCTCTCAACAAGTTCAAGAAAACAATCATACCACCTGGAAAGTAGATGGCGCAACTTCCATGTATTGGTTTAGCATGGCCCCTTACCAAGCCACCTTTTGGGAGTTTTGCCATCTACTTTCACTACGGTGTACGTCACCATTTGAGCTTTTGAATACCTTGGCAGATTTTTTTCGTGGATGTTTTTGCTACACTACCCTACCTGCAAAAAAAAAACAAGGATATCTGTCTTTAGCCAAGGTTCCAATCTTCGCGACAGGGCCAAGTGCGGCATCCAGGTCAGCGTTGGAAATGGAGCCTTTTTCCTTGATATGCTTGAAGACCTGCCAACTCCACGAGCTGTCAACTCTAATTCACCACGCTACCAAGAATCTTAGGTGGAAGAAAAAACAAGGATCAGTAACTGTTGGATGGTTCAGAAATCCAGGCGATCACCAGTTGATATGGAGAATCTACCATTTTTAACAGGGGGGTCTTGTTACATCTCAGGTGGTGATCGCCGGATTTCTGAACCATCAAAAGGCAGCCTTTTGAGGAACAAGAAAGAGTCTAAGAGTAAGAGAGATATTACTGAGATATGTTTAAAAAAATGTGTGAACTTAAGGCACAAAAAAGGGGTACTTGAATCAAAATCCCATGTGACTTTGCTGCAAATGAAGAAGTAATATGCTCCTCTCATCTTCCACTCTTCCATTTTCTCAACCAAAGATACCTGGACTTCAGGGCTGCCATTCTTGCAGTAGTCCTCACCCTCACTGGTGAGCTTCCATCCTGTCACTGGGACATCAGGAAGAAGCATGTTTCTTTGATATACAGTAATATATACAGCACAACACTTGACAATCCTCTCCAGTCAAATCGGATCCAGGATCCTTGTGATGAAGTCAACAAAATCTAAGAAATTCTCTAAATCCAATGAACCACTCAACTCCACTCAATGGCCCCCTGCCTTCACGTTTCATCGCCTCTGCTGTCACTTGCTCCTATCATCAGATGAAAACCGCCGCGGATGGCAAGGCATGGAAATGCGGAGTTCATCCTGTCACCCTGTGACACAGGTACAGTATGAACCAATAAGCTCAGAGTTTGTCGGCCCAGCCTCAGACTGTAGAGACTTAATCGCTCCAACCAAGGTATCATGATCCCAACCTCAGTCCGGTTTGATGATGGTTTTTGTGTGTTGTGTGTGTGTGTGTTTTTTGTCAGGAAAAGCCGTTTGGGATTTTTTCTTTATAACACCACTGTAGCAAAAACAAGCAAACTTGGAAGTTCCAGATGTATATCCTTTGACTGCAGAAATGCATTCGTTGTAGTTGTTGATTTTTTTCCTCGCATGTTTTTCAAGCCCTGCCTTTCTCGCGGCAAAGGACTTCTGAATCCTCGAAGCCGGAGTTCGCCTCAGTAACGATCCTAGATCGTGGGTTGAGCCAATCTGACATCATGAAACCTCAAGCCCAAAGGTTGCGCATTGATGCAAAGATAAGTTGTCAGATTCTGAAAAATATCAACTACATGTGTACACATTTTAGATCATTTTTGGAGAGTTTAGATCATAACAATTTTGCGAGATTTTTGGACCATGGATGGTGATTCCCTGTGAAGCCATGAGTCGTTTGTACCTAAGTTAAGGAACAGGCCTCGATGTACTCAACCAGCTGTTTTCTCATCGCCATCTTTGTGCCACCTTTGAAATACGGGATTTCTTCACTTCTTGTACAGGATCAACTGATGCACATCAATCTTTTGCAGATTTGATTCAGTGATTCGAGCCATCATGTGGATCGATTGGTGCTACCCACTTTTTCTAAGGCGCCACACGTCGCCTTCCGGCAAGCTCAAAATGAGCTCACCGGCTGGGCGCCACACGCCGCTCGAGCCAAGAGTCAAGAAAGGTAGTTGTGTTTTAAGGAAACCTTGGGCAGTTTTGCAGAAAACCAACGTCATTCTGCAGCTGTCTGAACCACTGAAGGTTGGACTTTGCATATATTATGTTGTTCCCTCGTGGACGAAGCTTAAGCTTCATGTGTCTAGAAGGCAACATAAGTTCCACAGAACGTATCCAAGACAAGACATTTCAGAAAGCACCAAAAAAACTCTGTAGAAAACCACACTAAAAAAAGGAGAAACACTGGAGCCTTTGATATCTTCTGATACTCTCCAATACTTGTCTGATCTGGTATTGACATAAAAATGATAAAGAGAAAACTCAAGCAAACGGCGTTTTTTTCTTTTTTCATGGGCATGGTCCTTTAAATTGGGAGGACCCCTCGAAACTAAGTTGAACTATCTACAATGTGCATCGTTTAAACGATCCATCCTTTGACTGCATTCTCCCAAATCAGCCAGCTCTCTTGGGGCCCAACCCCAAGCGCTATCTTTGTTTGAAAGGCTACATAGTTGTTACGTAGACGACTTGCCTGCGGACTTCCTGAAGTTCTGCAATCAACATAAACTTCAAATCTTCAGAAGTGGCAGTCAAATGAGCTCGTTGAGGGCTCAGCATTATCATTTCAGCCGGAAACGTCTGGAAAACACTCGCGCAGTGACGTTCCGGAATTCCCATTTCCGAAATTTCCGTTTCTCAACGACGGGTACGATTCCATCTGGTGACGGGCTGCCTGAGATCAAATGGAAACTTTGATGCAAATCTCCACATCTTCTCAGCAAAATTGTGTCTACAAGTATCAATAAGGATTATAAAGGGACAAAAAGCACTGCACATGTTACTGCAATTCAAATTGAGGATGTTGGCCTTCATGAATCAGTGATCCTAATAAATCCGTTGCCTCTCCGTCCTTTCCAATCTGCGATAGAGGATGTCTCTTACCTTTGCCCGCCCGGAAAGACAGTAGCGTCAAGCTACACATGTGCGACGAGATAGCGACATGCTGACCTACGGTATGTGTTGGAGTTGGTAAGTAGCATGATGGCAGTAGGGATTCTGAATGTAGTTGCTACTATACCCAGCAAATTGGGCTGGAGAAATAATTCAGCACCACCCAAATGTAGGGATTTTAAGATAATGACTACCTGTCCATTTATGTCCCTCTAGACTCTACACTAGGGTATAAACATCATATATAATGCCACCTTTCAACTGCGGAATCTAGCAGTCTCAAGATTTGCAAACAAAAAAGCATGAACAAAAAAAACATCAGATTTTTTCAATGTAGTTCTATATCCCCAGGAAGTCCAAAAACCAAACTTTGCCCATTGGTAGTAGGGAATTCTTTATTTGGATCATCCTAAAGACCATTCTTTGTTTGCTCTTGGACTTCCAGGGTATCCACAAATGGTCCACAAACATATTGGGGCTATGTCTGGATGGATAGTAAGTTCGAAGTATTAAAACGCCAAGACACAGCTTCCTCTTCGCTCAGGAAGCTTCCCGCGCTTTTCTCGCAGTGGAATGCGTAGTCCTCAACCAGGGTCGCTTCATGGATTCAACAATTGTGGATCTGTTGAGCTAATGCTTGGAATATGAGAAATGACATGAAATGACGATTTATTGGAAGCTAGGTACGAGTAGGAGTTTCATCATCTATTTCACTACACATTCATTCTGAAATAGCTCCACGAAGATTGGGTGGGGCGGAAGACCTAGAAATGCCAAGATGTATGTGTGGTTCTCTAAGTTTCTTCATGAATTTGATGGCGCAAAAAAAAGATAAGAACAAAAACACCCTCAACTACCATGGTTCAACGTTGTTTTACGCATTGTTAGTATACATCCCTTCCATTGGGCCTTCAAGTTCTCCTCGGAGGGGCTCCGAACATACACTGAATGCTTCAAACAGTACCTGCAACCAAGCTGCTGCAACCCATGGGAATGTTCGATGAAACAAAACAAAATGCACAAGAGTTGTACCTACACCCTCCGTAGGTAAGTGTGAAATTTCAGCCCCAAAACGGTCTGTTTTTGGTGGTGTTTTTTGGTTCAGACCCGACTGGAGGATTCAGGTAAGGATTCAATGGATGTATAAACTATACTGTA
The DNA here is from genome assembly GCA_000507305.1 of Breviolum minutum Mf 1.05b.01. Taxonomy (NCBI): domain Eukaryota; class Dinophyceae; order Suessiales; family Symbiodiniaceae; genus Breviolum; species Breviolum minutum. The sequence goes on from DF241195.1 coordinate 34,013, forward strand.
CCTATTACCTTTTTTTGTTTCAAGATGGAATCATAAAAACTAAGAGTCTGACACGACCGCCGAAACACGTAGTCCATTCTGTAGAAAGCCCCAGTATCTGGTGACCAGGTTGGTCCCATGATCCGGAAACTTTGCCCAACGGGCTTCTGCTGCGTCCAGCTCCGAGTTCTCTGTGAAGGGTGCTTCGCTTTCTTCTGGGCGGCACACCCAGCGATAGTGGCGAGCCACCGGGGCATCTGACGTGGTATAGATACTGGCCGTATCTGCCGGCAGCGAACTCCGTGGATCATCATATGATCTGAGATCGACGTAGTCACCTGCATGCCGTGATAGCGCACCGCATTTGGGGCATTTCCTGCGCTCTTCCTGACCTTGGCATAACCAAGGAGTGAGAGCCAACTAAGCGAGGCTAAACAAAACCATGATGGTTAGAGAAGACTCTTGAGGAGGAACCAAAAGGTAGAAGAACCAGGCCCAAACTACTGAAAGGTTGAAGCAAGCCGGACTGATGCTACGAGATAGTTTCGTTTTGTCCGCAGGAACTTGAGCCAAGGCACACTTTGCACACACGGAATGGCCACAAGGTAACTTCGATTGTTTGATGCCACAGAGCGCTGGATTCTTGCGGCCAGGGCAGCGCAATAGGGGTTCGACTCCTTGTTTCCAATCCTCAACTGCTTTTTTTTGCACAAATGTGGAATGGTCAAAGATGTTCCCTGGTGACTGGTGAAATCCCGGCACAGGTGAGACAGCGTTCTTTAATGTTTTTTTGACATCAAGTTCCTGCGAAGCAGTTGATGCTGAGGCATAAACAACATGAACCTATCTGCAAGCCTTACTCCGAACAGTACACCATGACAATCATATCGTGATTCCTCATTCAAAAGCATTGGAAAAAATTGGAATCATTTGAAGACCAACTCCTCTCAAGTTCGCAGATCTTTTTTAAAGGCCCAAGCTTCTTTGGAGACTGCCATGACGGCTTTCATCTCTTTTAGGCTCTTCAATGACAAGCAGATCTTCTCGTATGCCGGATGAGGCAAAACGCGGCACCTTGAGGTTGGAAAACCAAAAAACAACCGGATTGAAAAAAAAAATCAACGGAGCAAGATGCAAAAAGTCGAAGTGTTCTGGAAGTTTGTTGTGTTTTCATGATCATTTTTCGAGACTGCACAACGTAACTAACAAATGGTATCAAATGATCATGTTGACATGACCCTCCAAACCAAAGCACCTTGGCTTTGACGAAGCTGAAGGCTTCTGTTCCGCTGCCGCCGGCGCTGCCGTAGTTTCTGGTGGTGCCGCTGGTGTCGCCTCGTTTTCTTCGCCTTGCCAAAGGGCTCAGCCGCAATACAGAAGTTTGATGAAGTTTGTAGGCACAGTGAACCCCTTCAGGATGCAACATTATATTTGTTTTCGATGTAGGCACATTTGTATGTACTGTATCAAATCTGATTTTCTTTGCGTTGTTTTCATCACAATGTCACAATGACACGAAATCAGCCTCTGAAAGCCCTCGGCAGTCGTATTTCGTGTAAATGTTGTAAGCTACTTGACCGAAAAAAATTGGAAGAAAACTTCACAAGTTGTCTCAACTGCAAATGTCCTACCTGATCTGGGCATTGGAGATGAACGCCTTGGCAACAAGTTACGCCAAGCTCAGAAGCGAACAAAAACTGGTTGGTGGTTTCAACCCGTCTGAAAAATATGCTCGTCAAATTGAACATCTTCCCCAAATAGGGGTGAAAATAAAAAATATTTGAAAACACCACCTAAAAGACTGTCTACCTATTGACTAACTGCACTCCAAGCCACTCGCTTCGAACCTTCTTGGCAGCACGGATGTATCTCTCTCCCTCCCAATCTTCCACTTGGAACCGTGGGTTCCCGGCCTCTGCCGGCATTTTTTGATGGGAGGCAACTCCCACCAGGTGCGACAAGGTTCAGGAAATCCGAAATCCCATGGAAAATCCTAGTCCCCTTCAGTCCTCTCGGCCGATGTCGTATCTGCTCCAATCCAACATTTGCCTGCAACAAATTCTCACAGCAGCCCAGTGATCCAGGTATTTTTTTATCACCAGATCCACAAAATTTGATCATGTTGCCAGCTCCACACACCATTTTTCATGCCTGGATGCCACTCATACAATACAAATGGAACGAAAAACCTCTCCTGAACAAATGTGCACTTTCGTGCAGCCGCGATCTTCGCAGAATTCTCTGCACATCCTCAAGCTTAGCCCAGCCATCGATGGATCGCTCCAGGCCTTTCTTCCTGCCAACCAGTTGAGATCTCAACGTTTTTTTAGCCATTGTGCCCAACAAATACTTCTACACCTTTGCTAGGCGGCAAAAAAATGAAGGAATCTTTCCGTTTTGTAAAAGCCTTCTATCTTTCTGAAATGGCAAACCCTTCCCGTCCGACCTGGCTTTCTCTGGATCCCTTAATATTGGCGCCAACCACCGAGAGAGCTCGTCTAACTGCGTCTCCTGAAAGCGTTGTTTGCATTGGTGTTGTGATTGATGTTGGCAATTCGTTGTCGCTGGTGTTGGTGTTGTTGTTGTGGTTGTTGTTGCTGTTGTTGTTGTTGTTGTTGTTGTTGCTGGTGTTGTTGTTGTCGTTGTTGTTGTTGTTGTTGTTGTTGTTGTTGTTGTTGCTGTTGTTGTTGTTGTTGTTGTTGTTGTTGTTGTTGGTGGTGGTGGTGGTGGTGGTGGTGTTGCTGGTGTAGGCAAACTTCAAGAGCCCGTCAAGCAAAGTACTCAATCGAAACTGGTGTTGCCACACAACAAATGATGGCAAGGTCCCGCACTTTTCGCTGCATGAAACACATGCCAAACTTAAAGACTTCACCTATCCTATTCCACTAGTTGTGGAAAACATTGTATATTCAATACATCTAGGTAAACTACTATAAATTCCTAAACCTCCATTAAGGGGATCTTGGGTGGATTCCAAAATCCACAACCAGCATGACCTCGGGTGAAGCTACCCTGGCAAGTTTGAGGTCTCGAATGATGTGTTTCTTGACCCTTAACATGTTACATCTAGGTGTTTCCAAAAATAGTGGTACCCCAAAATGGATGGTTTATAATGGAAAACCCTATTAAAATGGATGATTTGGGGGTAACACTATTTTCAGAAACATCCATCTAGAGATGATACCCACAACCACACAAACCACAGTTGAAACACCGAAAGTTTGGAGAAAATTGTTGTGACATCGGGAGTCCTCCTGCTCAGAGTAGCCTCTTGCCATGGCGTTGGGGCAGCTTGTGATGTAAGATCTAGTGTTTCTGGCCACTGGACACTCGTGGTAAGATCATTAGAATCATGAAGGTTAACAAACAATGTGGATTTCTCCGTGGTCCTTCCAAATCAGCGAATAAACAAGAAAAGAACTATGAAGATATCTAAAAATTCAGAGACTGGAAGAGATAGCATCACCTCATGTCATACCGGATTGGCCTATTGGATGTTGATGGATGTGTTTTAAGTTATGACTATGTATCAAGTGACTTGAGCTTTGAACCAAGCCAAATCTTGGTGCAAAAAGATCACTGCCGGGACTCCATCAGTCAGTTGAAATATAGCAGATGTTTAAGGCTTAAGGCGAAGAAAAAAGAATCTCCTCATAATATAGCGCAAACTTTGGGAGATCTAAACGTTTCAGAACCAGAACCTGAGTCACATCAGTCACATCAGTCACTTCTTGAAAATGCGGGAGAAAAAAAAACCTGGCCAAAAGGTCAAAATGTCCACAAACCTCAGGTTTTTTTTCAGACTATCTCCCAGCTTTTCTGGGCATCTTCAAAAAAGTTAACCTGAAAAAAACAAAATTCAAAAATAAACCGACACCAGATCATCTGGCTCATGAATCTGAGCGGCCTCTCGAGTTAACCCTCAACTCTGACAGCAAGATGTCTTCTCAGCCCTGGTATTTTTGGCGCTGCCTCGATGGCTTCAGCGTGAAACGAGTTTCTAATCCGAGCATCTTTGGCATCCAAAAGGAGGTTTTTTCGCAGCAGAAAAGTGGCCAGTTGAACAGCCAGCTCAACATGAGTGGTGGTTTTTTTCGCACCACGAGGATGAGTGCTGCAATGGTGCATATCGGATTGATGGGACCTAGCAACCGATGCTTTATTGAAAAGATGAGGTCCAAGATCCGTTGAAATGCCTGGAGTGTGGGAAAAAATGCATCAAAATTTACATCACAGCGTGCTGAGGGTTGAGGGTGGAAATCATTTTGGGTGATCCACCTTCGAACATCAAGGCTGTATGAAGTAGGAATTGGCTCTCATCAAATGCAGTTGAGGTCAATCGTTCCTTGACCACTTCTGTTGCAACAATGCCAGGGAACTAAGCCTTGAACACTTGGATCTGCGTTGGCTTCACATTTCGGAGTCGAGTTCCATTTGCATCGAAAAAGAGACGTTTGCCCAATACAATGCCTTTGCGGATTCATCTCTTCGGTTTTGGATTCAGCGAATCTTGCGTGCAGCACAACCTTCATTGATTCATTGCAGCTTGCCTTTCCAAATGCAGTCGTCCGGATTCCCTTTTTTTTGGCCAACAAAGCGAATCCTCATCAAATCTGCATCTCCGAGGCAACTGCGTTGCATAGCATAAAGGCGACCATCCAGCAATGGTCACGATCAGAAACGGACACAAATCCATTTTGATAAAAGAAACTGGACATAACTGGTGGGTCTTTGGTTTCAGGATGTTTCAGGACAGTCTCCTTCACGAAGTAGCCCTTCGTGCGGTTCAGTTTCTGAATTCCAGAATCGCACATATTGCTGGTTCAACAAAAAAACGGTAGCTGTGCAAATCCCCGGAACGGTTCCGGAACGTCCGCAGTTTTCTGACAACCAAGGTTTTCAACGAATTTCTCCCACTGCTTTGCGATCACCATCAACCGTAAACTCACCATCTCCATGAGAATCTAGCATGGCTTTCCACGCCGGAAAGCCAAGAAACATGTGCGGGGGACTCTCGATCAAAAGAATCATACCATTGCCATCATTCCTAGCTGAAAGTTCTCGTGCCATGAATCTTCACTTCGACACCAACAAACCTTCTCCGCCAAGAGTGGCGATGATGAATCGTGATGCCTCAAATCCGGGCATAAGGCAACAAAGAACTCACACTGCAAAATGTATGCTGGAATGCTTGCAATGGCTTTACGTTGATCTTCATGGTAGATTTCCACAAAGGAAACGTTGCTAAACCTTGAGATGTCTGAAACTGAGGTACAGAAATTATAATATCATACCAAATTGAACAGTTCGGAGCTGCAGAACATTGCAGAACCATTCGCTTCTTTTTGAATACATTGGGAATTCTCGGCCATTTTCAGGGGCTTCCACTTGGTCCGGGATACCTGTAGAGACTTGGGTCCCAGTGCCAGTGCCCGACCTGGATCTGTATAGACGCCCTGGGATGACAGCTGCCGAAACAGCATGGCTGCCATCACGTATATAGTAGTAATTCTGGATGCCCGGCCCCGAACTTTTGTGTCATGCAAAATAGGAGAAATTCCAGCGGCAACGTATACGATGGGAAATATTGCACATCAACTTTGATCTCCAGGATCGGCTCTTTTCAAGGAAACCATGTAGTCTTCCAAGGGAGTCCTATGTGCACTGCAACATGTAGCCATAGCTGCCTTCCAAGTGAAACTGCAAAAAAGTAGCTGCCTTACATGCTGTAACGATCTGTAACGCATGCTTCTTGAAAACAGATGCTTCGGAAGACGGAGGGTTGAGATGTTCAAATGCCATACTGCAGCAAATTTAGGCGACTCACACATCAGAAACAACATGAACAGGTCTTTGGGTTTTGGGGGTTGCCGCATGGAGAAGCTGGCTACGAATTGCACTCATGACCTTTCATCTTTAATGTCTATTTGATTCAATGAAACGAATTCGAGGCAATCTCAACGATTACTTTGAAAAGAACAGAGATCCGGCCCGTCTTTGGCCAGTCCCCACAGAGGCATTTCGAAAACAACTTTTCTCACGACTGGCTTTGCGACAAGTCGTACTCCTTCTGCCAGGCATTTTGGAACCTCAGCTGGATATTGTTGCATCTCTTCATTCCGAGACAAGATTTTGCCCTTGAGGAAAACGTCTCTAACTTTGTCTCAAAGCCACTCTTGTACCATCTGCGCACGCTCCTTCTTGTTTTGACTTCCAAGGATGCCTAGCACATTCCCGAAAAATGAAAAAAACAAGATGAGCACTTTTGACTTCAGTCTACTCCCCAGTAATAGCCACAAATGAAGGTTTAGGTTGGATTTCCTACTAAAACTCAAATAATCCTGGTGGTGACTGTTGCGGAGCGGGGGGTAGTTCCAAACTTTCACAAATCAACGAATGGTAAATTGGTGGTTTGCGAGTCCAGGGATACCCCGAAGTAACACTCCCTTTCATAAGGGGATCCAAACCACCAAACCACCAACTACACCCCCGAAGTTGAACATAGACTCCTGAAAAATGGTGGGAAAGGAAGACTACTTTCCTATTGGGTCCCAGTAACTTTTCAGGGGCGAGCTGTCAAACTTCGGGAAGGTAACCATTAGTTGAACAAAAAACCTCTTCCAAAAATCACAAATCCCCACCTTCACCAAGCTGTAAAACTTGCATCATCAAATCACAACAGGCCTGGAGAGGCTCGTGGTTTCTACGGTTCCGTTCCGTTCCGTCATTGTGAGAAAGGTACCATCTGAAAAGTGAGGTTAACACCCAGTCATAGCCCGAAACTTTCAGCTGTACCGGAATCGAAATAGAACAAATTGAAATCAATTTCAAGAATTCGCCCAAATTCAAATCAATGAAACTGTATAGGAAAAACTGCCGCATCTCCTCCAAAATCCCCAAAAGAGAAAACGAAGAAAAACCATCGACGACAAATTCTCCCCCAAATGTTCAACTCCAGACCTCTGCCACAGACCCCTGACATGCCATCAATGCCAATGCCAAAAGCCCACGGGCGCGCTTGTCATATGAGTCCTCATCGTTGGTACCGTTTCACTGGCCATAAGTTGGAGGTCACATTTGTTTCTGCGTTCTTTCTGCCAATCTTTGGCAACTCCAAAATACCAAAAAAAATACAAAACAGTCCTGCGAAGGCTCGCCTTGCATTCGCAAACAGAGCCGGCCATTTTTCACCAACAAATCATCTTAGGTGGTGGTTGAACCAACCCATCTGAAAAATATGCTCGTCCAATCAGATCATTTCCCCAATTTTCGGGGTGAAAATTCCAAAAATATTTGAGTTGCCACCACCTGGTGTCATTTTTGAGTTTTTTGGAGGGGGGATGAAGGTCAAGTTCTACTCGCCGGTGGCTGTCAGCTGCTGTAGCTTACCCCGAACTTGGGACATCGGAGAATTTCCCAGCCCAAAGGCCCCAGCAAACCGCCTTGAGATGTTCCCCTCACAATCCAATCCTCCACAAGAGCGAATTGAAGCTGTTGCATCTCAAACTTCTTTTGTATCTTCCACCAAGGGAACAAACATGTAACAAGACTTGCTGTATCAATGTGCTTCCAGTAGATCTATATACGTATTGCATGGTTTTTTGGAACAACGGATTTTCACAAATCAAAGTAGGCTGAGTCGTCCTCTGGGATGGTGTGGCGTACACCATTTTCAAGGAACTGGACAACCACAGTTCCTTCACTGGGACCTGAGCCCAAAAGGATGGTCCAAAAAGAACAAACTGATTGTGGCAAAAGCGATTTCAAAAGTTTTTCACTTAGTATACGCATAGGTCCAGGGTTACAGGGTGAACCATCACGTCCCTGAAAATATCAGAAATTTTTGGGTGGGCCCCTATCACCCTGGACCTATGTGCAGCGGTTAGTAAAACTCTAAGCTTTCGCACTGGAAGATAGTACCCTGCACTCTTTGGATTTTCGACTTTTTCCGGTACTGCCATCTTTTCGCTTGGCCTGAAATCGTCAGATCGACGACTCTTTAAGGTGCCGAAAAAAAACGGTTGGAAAAACCAGCCGGCAACTCTCAGGTAGGTGAATCCTGCTTTGGATTCATTGAAATCCTGGAAAAACAGAATGACGTTTAAAAAAAAATATGTTTTTTAAATAAATGGGTCCCTTAAGAAATCCCTTGCCCTCTGGCAAACTATATAACATGGCAATAGAAATCACATCCCCATTTTCAAGGAGGGAAATCTATCGACTCAATCGGGTCCGTTTTCCAGCCAGCGACCTGTTATTTCACCGGGGTGTATTATATAGAGCACACAACCAGGGTCTTGGCTGGCCTTATAGAACGCCTTGGTGATTTCAGCCAGCTCCACTTGGAAGTCTGCCGTCGACCGAGACAGGCCGTTTCGAAATGGCGATCTTCGAGACACGTTTCCGTCGTCATTTTCCCAGCCCGAAAGTGTATTTTTTTGTAAATGTTGGATGAATACACTACTCAAATTGAATATACACCAAAAGTACCTTTATTATGTTTTGAGATGTCATACTAATGAAACATAAAAAAAAAACACGGTACCTTTTCCACAACACCACCCACCATTTTTGATATATGTTCAGTTTGCCCACTAAAATAGGTGGTGCTTATAGTGGCAGAGAACCCTGTGAAATGACTGGAAAATCCCATCCTCCAGAGCTTGAAGAGCTTGATGAAGTCTTCAAGACAGCATCGTGGATGTCCTGCCGAAAAAAAAAAGTGACTTGTGCTGGAAATGAAAAAATATTCAACTTAAAGTCGCGTATCTACATATATATATATATATTTATACAGACATGCAGTGCATATATATATATATATACATACCAGTAGTACCGCACAAGGCGGTGACGGAAGTTTCAAGAATAGGAAACGTATAGGAGAGATTGATTGCTGTGAGTGACGGATGTCAAAGCAAAAACATTGACCAACTGACTAACTAGCTAACTGACTAATTGATACTAATTGACTGATTGACTGACTGATTAGCTGACTATTTGCCTAATTGATGAATTGACCTACTGACTGACTGACTGACTGACTAATTGATTGACTGGTTGATTAACTGACGAACTGACTAATTGACTTAGTGACTGGCTGACTGCCTGACTAACTGACTAAATGATTATCTGACCAACTGACTACCTGACTAACTAACTAATTAACTAGCTAACTGACTAGCTGACGAACTGACTGATTGACTAAGTGATGAACTGACTAATTGACTAACTAGCTAACTGACTGACTGATTGATAGATTGATTAACTGACGAGCTGACTAATTGACTTACTGACTGACTGACTGACTGACTAACTGCTAATTGACTACTTGAGTAACTGACTACCCACCTAACTAACTAACTAACTAACTACCTAACTAACTAACTAACTAACTAACTAACTAACTAACAAGCTAACTGACCAAATGACTCACTAACTAACTAACTAACTAACTAACTAACTAACTAACTAACTAACTAACTAGCGAACTGACCAAATGACTCACTGACTGACTGACTAACTGACGAACTAACTAGCTAACTGACTAACTGACTAACTAGCTAGCTGACTAAGTGACGAACTGACTGATTGACTAACTGACCAACTTACTACCTGACTAATTTTTCGACATCAGAACTTCAAAAAACTGTCCGCTGCTGACGTGCTTTGTACATTTTTACTTCAAAATGCGCTTTTCGCCACAGCGGCGTGCAATGTTGCGACATCCGAACTTCAAAAAGTGCTCCGAGGACTAGAGTTTTAACATTTTCACTTCCAAATGTGCTTTTCGCCACAGCGGCGTGCAATGTTGCGACAGCCGACCTTCGAAAAGTGCTCCGAGGAATACAGTTTTTTAACATTTTCACTTCAAAACGTGCTGTTCGCCACAGCGGCGTGCAATTTTTTGACCGCCGAAATTCAAACAGTGCTCCGAAACGTCAGTTTTTGAGCATTTTCACTTCCAAGTGTGCTTTTCGCCACAGCGGCGTGCATCTTTTCAACATCTGAACTTCAAAAAGTGCTCCCACCATGACGTGTTTTGAGCATTTTCATTTCAAAATGTGCTGTTCGCCACAGCGGCGTGCATTTTTTCGACATCTGAACTTCAAAAAATGCTCCCACCATGAGGTGTTTTGAGCATTTTCACTTCAAAATGTGCCTTTCGCCACAGCGGCGTGCAATTTTTGATTTCTTCGCTGAGCACCTACCTCCGCGCCCGCCGCTTTAACAAGCCTACTTTTGGACTGACCCGACACACGAATCCTTGAAAAAACACAGCATTGCGCGACTTCTCTAACATTTGGCGCGGATGTATCTTCTTTCTGCTGACTTTCGCGCTAGTGCATCTTTTTACTTTTGATTTGACTGCCTGTCTCATCTGCTTTTCAACTCTCCATATTGTCGGAAGTTTGCTATTTAAACTTCCTTCGATTATACATATATATATATATGTATATATATATATATACATAATTATGTTACTATTGTTTAATATTCTATATATAGTAGACTACAGATAGATGTCTTTGCTTTTTTACTGCTACTTTGCCATTGCTACATTTGACTATCTCCTCAGATGATTGAACCGTTCGAAACTTCCGTTTCGCCAAGGCCTGCTGTATGCGCTCCGACGAGCGGTTGTAATTTCCAATGAGCTTCTCATACCAATCCAATGCCATCTTTCTAGCCTGCCATGAGGACGGTCGCATCTGAGTCGAGTCGGAATCCGGGCTGCTTCGGATGCTGAAACTCTGCCCTTCAAAAGTTTCCCTCGACTCAGTCGTTGGTCGGTGGCCGGCGGATATGAATTCTGTCAGTTCCTTTTCGGGTCCGGTTTGCATGTTTGAAAATGTCTTCATATTGAAACTGTCCATAGGTGATCTACCTTGAATCTACCTTCAGAACTTCTTATCTTAAGCAATGCTTTGTTTGAATTGCCACACCCTTTTCTTCTAAAAGAAACCTTGAAGTTGAAGATGTGTTTCTTTGGTGCAAATTTAAAAAGATTCAAAAAACGTAAGCCGTAAGCCAATCCCAAAAATGCATCTGACTGGATTTGGAAGCACCTGCACTTCAATGTATAACTCTTCCGCATTTTGCGGTGCTTCTGCTTCCACCAAAACAGGCTCCCATTGCTCACTGCCACCAAGAAGACTTGGATGACCTAGAAACTGAACAAGGCGCATCGCGCATCAAAATGTTGGGAGCTATCCAAATCCTAAATAGCGGATTTCCCAAACGGACCATAGGTTGGTCCAACCCTCATTGAGAATGATTCAAACTCTTCATTTCAAAAAAGGATTTACTCAATGGACCTCTATAGGCTACCCTTTAATTTTCTGCTTGGTGGTTGAACCAACCATTTGAAAAAATACTCGTCAAATTGGAAATCTTCCCCAAATAAGGGTGACAAAAATATTTGAAACCACCAGCTAGTTTGGACAAACCTCCAATATCTGAACATGTCATACGTTCAGCAAAGCTGCAGTCTTTGAACAAGGAATTAAAGAGCTCCTCGCAAGCAGCCTGACATGCATGTAGTGAATGAAGGATTGGGCTGGGCTGTAGTGAATGCAAGAAAACTTCTCTCAACTTTCGTGATAACATCCTGCTGATGGTTCAGAAATCCCAAACAACTACCTGGGATGTATAAAATCTTGTAAATAATAGGAAAAACTGCCAACTTCAACTGGTGCAGGATTTCATCCATCAACAGTAACATCACGCCGTTGGCCTAACTAGAAAAGGGATCAAGGTGTTCAAAGTCAACATCTGCCAGCAGATGTAAAACAAGAAAATTACAGTCGTACGGCGTCGTATACGGTAATATGATAGTATATTCTTCCATCTTTTTCTCAATGCTACAGGGCTCATTATAGTACCAACCCAAACAATGCGTTGTCTTTTCAGGGAAATCCCTCAAATTTACCATACATTTGCATGGTTTGATTCCCCAAAACTGGTCCCATAGCCAAAACCTGGCGATTTTTACATCTCGATCTCCGCATCTCGAAACCACGATCCCAGCTTTAAGCCCAAGAGAGGTTCGTTCATTCCCTTCACCATTTGTAAGTTATATATATATACCTGGAACTCCAAACAACCAGTTTTTTTATGGTTGTTTCAACTGAACGATTCCAAATCACTACATAAAACATGATGGTTTCACCAAACATCCATTAAAAAACGGTTGTTTAGGGAATTATTATATACACACCAATTAAAAAGAAGTGATGTCGTTCCGATTTAAAGGCAGTAAAGGGTCGGGTTGGATCTTTAAAAAAAAAACATGGCGCCGTTGGATCAAACACAGAGATCTCCGCCTCTTTACCAATGGTGCCCTGCAATGGACTCTGGATGAAACGTGCCAAGGGCAAGAGCCGGCCACTGGGCATGGCGTCCATCGGCAAACGCAGAAACGCCTCAGAGCCTCAAAAATCGTCAAAGTTCCACCGAGCAGGTAATGCATGGTCATGCATCAACACATGTCATATATGTTATCGCCCCCCAAAAAAATAAACAACATGATTTTCAGTTACATCCATAATATGAGAGTATGCAAAGTATATATATTGGAATATTGCAGATTCCCTCACCTTCGGCTGAAGTCTGTGGATTCTCTGCGGGGGGAGGATTCCCAGAAATCCTCCTGAAGCACCATGAAGTCAAAGTCAAAGTGATGAGGTTGTTTGAGATGTCTCGAAAAAAGGGTCCCAAACTTCCAAGGTTTTGCCAATGGGTAAGGAAACCCTCGAAACGTTTTTTTGCATCGAAACGTTACACTGCAAAAATTGGAAACCTCATGGGATTTGAAAAAAGCCTCCGGGCTTGTGACGGGTGTAGTCAGGTAGTCAAGTAGCCTTGAAGTCACCAAATCACATCTTCCTTGCTATAAGTCTTCCATAGCACTTGTGAAATCCAAATAACAGTTTCCTAAATCAAGAGTCGCCAAGACTGGATACCACTGAAACTCATCAGGCATGGATTTACTATTAAAAAGAAACACCACAAATGTAAGAAACACTGTCATCATTTCATATCATTTCAACCCTTTCGACCTAAAAAACACTCCACTTCCACATTCCAAGAAACTCAAGTCAATCCCAGCGCGCTTCTGTAAAAGCTTCACTTTTGCCTGTCAGGGTTCCCATCGGAAGACTCCTAAGACTTCCTCCCAAGACACGGTCACCCCACCCAAAAAAAAACACAGAGATTCGTTTCAGGTACGACTTTGAGGAGTTTTCATGGTCCAAGCGTTTTTGGTTGTCGAATCCGACCTTGACCTTGTGAACAATAAACTAAATGGTTGATGTGTCATTTTTTTGTGATTTTGATCAAAGAGGATGTGGCTTAAATGGAGTTAACTCATTTCAAATCTTGATCCAAGCCAAATTCGAAAAATGCCCTTTGCCATGTTACAATGCCAGCGTCTCAAAATCCCCAAAAGATGCCTGCTTTGCTCCATCAGAATTGCCCTTCCAATGTTCCGGTCGAAGGCGAATAGGAAGTGGCACCTGCAACAACAAACAGGGGGTCATTACATTACCAACCCAAACAGGGTGCACTATTCTCAGCGAAATTCCTCAAAAATTCCCCATACATTTGCATCAACTTTGATCCAGCCCCAAAACAAGGGCAATTTCATGACCCCATTTACCTCTGCCACCAAAAGTGGCGTCATCCAACTTGTTTTTTTTCTTCCAAAAAAAAAACATCCAACCACCTCGTTGTAAGCATTCACCTCAGGCGTAGGATCCTCATCCATTCGGATTAGCACCTGTCGAGAATTGCTTTATAGTAGCTGGAAATACACCCATGACAAAAATCAACGATCATGTCGCCCCTGCAAAAATTCAGTGCTTTTGGAAGATCTTCCTTTTGAAAAAGGCCCCATTTTTCTTAGAGTTGAATTTTATGTTCATGGCAGACTGGGAGGAACTTTGCACTTCCAAAGCGTTGAAAGGTCGCCCCCCCCACCTCTCCATACTGGGTAAAGAGCTCCTCCAATTGCACGAAATTTGCTATCTGAGAAAACTTCGATGAAAGGAATTTTTCGTAGAAAAAAAATGTGCCTAGTATAGGTCCCATCCAATTCACCATCCCCACCCACTAAACACAATCTATATAAAACCACCTTCCCTTCAGAACTGTTTTAAAGTGTTCCCCCAAAAAATCAAAGCTTCCGAAATCTTCATCGTTTTCCCGTTTTTGGGCGGCAGCAACGTTTTTACAAAATCCAAAACGGTGTCCTGATTGCTTACCGAGTCGAAGCAATTGCGTAGCTCACAACCAGGATCCAAGGTCGCCAACCTTTTTTCAGATTTAAAAAAAAACTGTTTTTTCCAACCTCTCCAACGATTTGCTTTGCATCTTTGGAAGCAAGAATGTAAGATATTGTAAGATAACAAAAATGGTGTTTGTTGTTTTAATGTTTTTCAATGCATGTTTTCCTATGTCATCATTGTGAATGAAGTGGTCTTCGTTTTGGGCCATCAAGATTTTCTCAAGCTTCCCAGCTTCTATGGCAACATGGCACATGGTAGGGAGAGTTCAGTATGGTTTAATGAGGCGTGGCGATACTCCGCCATCAGAGATGCCAAAAAAGATTTGGAAACAAAAACATCAATCAACCACTGCCATCCCCCCCTCTTTGCATGGATCATTCGTCAGGTTTAGAAACTTCCATCTGCAACTATGCAGGCAGAGAACGACACAGCAACCATGGGTCCACTCGCAAGTCCATCATCGCCCACCAAAATAGCTGGATCTCCACTAGAATCATTTCCTAAGCTTTCAGGTTCCACCTGAAAATTCCATGGAAAATTATGTGCCTTGAAAGCAACCCCCGCAATTTCAATAGATGATGATGCACTAAAAAACCCTTAAACATCCATCGTTTTGATGATTTTTTTCGGGTGGAGACTTCGAAAATCGTCCATTTTGAATGCTAAGCTTCGGAAATGATCCAAAATGGGGACAAATGCACCTGGCACCGCTGTGGTGGTGATTGCTCTGCTTTCTACCAGGCAAAGAGCAAAACGAATGTCATCCTGACACAAAAGGGGTCAATGGAAATTTCCAAAAAGAATATATCACCAGTGATGCCATGCGAAAAAGTCTTGAACATTTCCGGTGCTGTAAGTATTTCATCTTTGTTGAGTTTCACTTCATTTCAACTGCTGCTGGGCAGGTTTCATGTCAGTTTTCAACATGCAAAGACCTCTTCATCCTTCACCTTTAGCGATCCAATGGATTTCTGTTTTTTCGCGCTCCTCAGTTGTGTTTGTAGGGAGCTTCTGCAGGAGATTGTCCACCCGTTTTTGTGTAAGCTCCTGCATGGTTTCACGAGCTCAACAAAAAGCTGAGTTTTTTGGTGTCTCTTTGTCTCACGTTTATCACTTCAAAGTGGGTCAAAGTATGTACATCCACTCCATTTCATACAAATCTATGTTTTTTTGAAAAAATCTCAATTCAATGCAACACAACTTGAGATAGCCGATAGCCCTCCTGGGTATCTTATCACATATCCTTTCCACGGCAACAGACTTTTGAGTCCGATGAATTTTCCCCAACTTCCCGTTATAACGGTGGGACATCATGTGATTTCTCGGGGACCCTGAGGGTATTCACGCCTGCAGGGACAACACCGCATTTTGCACCTCCTTGAATCCAGCCAGCCAGGAGATCTCCTCTCAGGTGGTTTGCTATTATCAATGGAGTTTCCTGGTTCCCTTAATAGGTGGTAGGTAGCATATAATCACCTACCACCTATTAAGGGAACCAGAAACAGCTATTGATATTATCTCCAGTCTATTTGATGGGCTGCAGGGAAGGAAAAACACCCTTGTGTGGGAAGAGAAAACACCCTTCTTGGAAGGGTGTTAACCCCATTCAGGGAAGAAAAAACTCACCAAACCCCTAAATTTTGATAGCTATTTGTAGACATAAATGGCTCGGCGGACCGGACTATGAACTCTAGACATGCATGCAATGTCCAAAATCACATCACATTCTGCAATGTATCTCAAACCAATTCCCTCCTCTTCAGTCCAGAATATTGGATGGTGCGCCAAATCCTGCCAAAACTGAGGCCAGTTTGGATCCATCTGAATATGCACAGAGTCGCCAAAAAAACCTCTTGGCTTCAAACCAGAACGGTCCATGCTGGCTGCTCAAAGACTGATGTTTTATGCGTGGAAGGTACACCCTGGAAGATTAACATGGAACATAATCATAGGGGTTTGGAAGCATTTTCCTTTCTAAATGGGTGATTTGTAGGTTCCATGTTAATCTTCCAGGGTGTCACCTTTGCAAATAGATACATTTGGACCTTCAAGTTGATGTTCATGTCTCAACATATCTTCACTCCAAAAAGTTCGGTTTTACACCCCCACGGCCCCAGTCCCGTTGCCAAAGAAAATCGATGTAGGCTTCAAACTTCGATTTGCTGCCTGGTACAAGTGACGTGTCCAGGTGATGGTCTTTTTGGGGCCTAGATATGGTTGATGGAAGAAATCCCAAACAACCACCCTCGGATGTATAACATCCTTGTCAATAATGGGAATATTTAGCATATCAACTGGTGGTTTTATACATCCCTGGTTGCTTGGGATTTCTTCCATCCACAGTATGGATCAAGAAATGATGGACAGTTCCCAAATCAGATCGCATGTCGGTCCATTTCCCAAACATTGCGAGGGAAGGGCTTCATCTCAGAGCCTACTTTTTTCGGAAACTGCCGAATCTAGCCTATCCCGGTATGGAACAAAAAACCTGCGTTGGACGATCACCGACTCAAAACGAATCAAAATGCCACAACAAAAACACAAAGTCAATCCCAAAATCCGTTCTTTCGGAAAAGATTGGCAAAAGCAACTAAAGGTTAAAAAAACAATTCCCAATCTGATGATGTATAAAAACCACCAGTTACTGTAATATATGGTAAAGATTCCCATTATTGACAAGGATTTTAAACATCCCAGATGGTTATTTGGGATTTCTTCCGTCAAATGATTTTGCCTGGCCTTTGGCTCTCTCTTTCAACAATTCTGCAGCGAGCGACTCCTTGAGAGGGTGATCACATCACCCGTTGGAGCATCTGGATGAGATAGTCCCTGAATAGGCCATTCCGAATGTGATCGTATCCTACTAGGCATCTTAAACTGAGGTTGATCAGTTGATCTATCATCTCATATCAGGTTGCTGTGCATTCACCAATTTTGAAGAGAAGGATGGAAAAACATACAAACACACACTATGATTGGTAGCAAGTCCCTAAGCAACAAAAAGACATCATAGTCTCACACATTGGCCACTCAAACTCATGTCATCCAAACATATTCACCACCACAAGTGTATGGCTTCATGTTCTTCCAGACTTGCTTGGAGTGTTTTTTGTTGCCTTTTTTTTTGCTCCTCGACATCAGCATCCTCTGTGGCAGCCACAGTGATCCAAGCTTGCTTTGGAATCTGCGGTCTCTCAAAGTGATTCCAACTTGGAGAAATGTTGGGGAAGACCCTCCAGGGAACGAGAAAACATATCCCCCTACAATCGCCGGTACCAACTTGAGTCGATGATAATTTTCATGTTCCTTTTCAGGTGGGTCCCATGTGACGTAAAGTTTCCTGGAGGGTACCCCCTCCCTGAAACTAACATCTCCCCAATAGGAAAGTAGTAGTCCAACCATCCCATCTGTAGGGGCGAGCTGTTAGTTTTAGGGAGGGTAATTGTTTGACAGAATTTTTTGAGAAAGCCACCTTTAGGAACTTCTGGCCAGGAGATAATTTTTCCATCTGGCTTTCTCTTAGCTTCAACTTCAACCACACGCCTGGCATCGCAGCGTCACGACGCTGTGTTTTCCAAATCCAAAGTCTTCAGTTTAAGTTTGGGCAATTTAGAGACATGAAACCATCTATATGCGCCTATAACTATGCACTGTATACACGTATTTAATAGTATAGATGACACACAACTTAACGACTTAGATGTAAAAAATTGAAGAAAAAAAACATGTGCTCCCCTGCAATTCAACATGCTGCCTGAATCCAAAAATGTGAATGTTTAAGATAGCATGAACGGTTCTGGTTCCTGAAAATTTTGTAAAAGTTGTGCCTTACAACACCAAGGTTGTACGCGAACAAGAACAAATTTCAATTTTCAACATGATGCTAAACCCTAGGGATCCAATCACCTTCTGAGAATGGTTGGAACCTAAATACCTTGCTGAGAAGGTGATTTTACATCCCAATCATCATCTGACGTTTGGTGATTGGATCCCTAGGGAAATACCAATCTTGGAATCCAAATTCATGAACCTTCAGAATTTCCCAAGCTTGTACAGGTTACACATGGTGTAACTAACCACCGTCGAAAAATGACCATGTCAAAAGTGTTAAAATGGTGGCTTTCCAGTCAACATATTCACTCCATTTCACTCCCAACAATTCCAACTCAAGTATCCATTTTCCGGAAAAATGCCAAGTCCACAAATTTTGAGGATTCATCAAGAATTTGGGTCCCCACCGTCTTCTAAAAAAATCAACCTCCCCCCGGGTGGTTGAGAAATCAATGTCCCAAAATGTGGGAAATTCCCACAACCCTTTATATATCACCTGAATCTTACCACCACCTCTCCTCCCCCCCAAAAAAAAGGTATTTGATCAAAACCTCCCGCAATATCCTTTGTATAGGACCTGGGGCCCAAACTTCCAATTTTCCGAACCCAACGAAATCACCCCGACTTTCGCGACTTTTGGGGCCTGACTTGCTACCGAGCTCAATGAGATCAAGCCCTTGCGCACCCAACTCTTTTAACCATGACCTGAGCGACCGAGGGAAGCATCCAGATGATGTCCAGGCACTAAGCTTTTTTTTGTTGTGACAAAAAAAACATGGCAGATTTGTGCTGAATGATTTTGTTTCCTTATAAAAATGACAGTCAGATCTTTTTCAAGTTCAGATATTGTTGATATATGTCCGAATTCTTCTTAAAAATCACCTGGGGATTCTGATGTAAAAATGCTGAAAAACTTCAAGTCTTCAAAACAGTGGCAAGACTAAGAGCCGGTCCGAAGTCGCTTTTCTGGAGCAAAGCCCTCTTTGGGACCATACCTCGCCCCGCAGAAATGCAGGTTTTGAAAAGGAAACTGGTTTGGTGTTTGAACTTTTCGACCGAGTTGAAAACTATGCGAACCGTCAAATTGGATCGTTTTCCCAGACCAGATGGGAGACAAGAGAAAGACAACCAGAGAGGCGGTTGTGAAGCATCCCATCCAAGGCGGACTGAAGACAGCATGGGTTGAACCCCCAACAGTAAACTGTTTGGGGTAATATTTGAATCACTTGAAACCACCACCGGATGGAAAGATCTGATCTTTCTATTTTTCTTTTCTCTCCTAAAAATTCACCTCTTTGAGCTTCACCCTTTTTTTAAGCATCTAAGTGGCAGACCGCTTAGTCTTTGGCTCCTTCTCAGAAATTGCAAAACCGGCATTTCCCCGCGATGCGGAAACGCCGCATCTCTTGATGTTTTGCCTGGACGAAAAGAAGAGACTCTTCTGCAAGCAGATTTTGGAAACAAGTTCTCCCAGATTACATGCTTGTCGTCTGAAATATATCATCAACCCACCAAGAATGCATTTTCCACGAAAAGCCTTTCGAAACTGTCGGAGCAATTCTTGTGGTGAAAAATTGGAAAAAGAGTCAAAAAAAAGTCTGAACAAAAAAGAGTTGAAAAGCTCCGTTGGCTGAGCGTGTTCTCCAAGGGATTCATAACCCAAGGCATCATGCCATCATGCCCAACCCTTGGCACCGTCGTAGTCCACACAGCAAAGTAAGGCCCAGTGGAATCCGAAGTCCTTAAAACGTTTTTGACGTTTTTTTCCATAACTGTCGGACACCCTAAAGTCCAAAAAGGGTCGACATGATCTTGGGCAAAAAAAATGACCTTGTAAATTTCTGGGTTCCTCCGTTTTTTTGTTGAAGCCATCCCATGTTATGTATGAAACCCCAGAAACCCATGGAAAAATGAAGGTTCATAACCCCTAGAAATATGGTTTATAATATAACCCCTAAAGTTCCCATGGTGTTTTGTATGAAACACTTTCGGCTTGACTTCAAATTCCAATCAATTCGCGGGAGCAAGGGACCTGAACTGCAAGCCGATCGCCGATCGCTCACCACTCGATCGCGATCTGCGCCTCAGAAATGGCTCCCAATATCTCCAGTTTGGGAATTTGTACATACCCTGCTGTGAACGATCACATATCCCCTCCCAGCCGGAGCTTTTCGAGTCGACGATTTTCCCAACTTCCCGTTTGGTGGGTCCCATGTGATCGTTCCCTGAAGAGTAATTACATGATACACTCACTGAAACGAACAGCAAGTTCACCCCTGAAATAGGCCTTTTGCCCCAAAGGAAATGAATCATCTTCCAACTTCCAACCATTGATTTTCAAGGGTGAACCGTTGGTTTCAGGATGATTTCTGCAATACACCCCTCAGAAACAGAGAGGGAATGAGTAACTGCAGCTGAGACTTTCTCTAAGAAGAACCGATTTATGCTGTCATGCCGCGAAAACATTTTTTTCGCCATCGCAGTCACAAAGAGATTTCAGGCAATCAGTGATGCATGCCAGCACATTCGGCGGCAGCAAGTCGCAAGGGAATGCAAGGGATTTTCAGGCGATCGGTGCCCACTACTAAAGGGATTGGTCATCCATTTTGCTCCGCCCAGATCAAAGACCGGACGGTTTTTGGAAGCAACAGGAAGCAACCACCTTCAGGGACTACCAATTATATTAGGTGTACATGGCCCGTGTATCTCATGCCACAAAGGCAACCCGTCATCTACTTGCACGGATTCGTCAAGTCATAGGTCGAAAACAAATGAATCAGGACATCAATCGCCTCAAGCTCTGTTACTTGAGACTGAGGGGCAGTCCAAGCGCAACAGCTGTGATTTTTAAGGCAACTGGAAGCAGTTGTCAGCAATGGACTTCGCGTTGTTGACACAGGCTGTGGATGCGGCCGCCTGAGCCACCTGAGCCACCTGAGCGCACGCATTCGTCAAGTCGCAGGTGCCTGAAAACTGACAAATGACGATCTCAACAAGAACCTCCTGCTCTGTTTTTGGCGCGTACTCCGGAACGACATGGTTGCAACAGCCGTGGTCTGGAAGGCACTGGATGGTGGTGTGCATCTTAGTGCAGGTGTCACCAATAGTGCTCGCGACGGTCAAACAAGCCTTGTATGTATCTTCATCGCAGCTTGAGCTTGATTTCCCCGTCAGCCCATCGGCACCTGAGAGGAGGAGCACCCCTGGAGCAAAGAACCAAGACTTGCCAAGAAAGAAATTGCGGCAAACTTGCCCAATGCTGCACTTTCCATGCAAGGCATCTTTTTCGCTTTGAGGACACTTGGGGTTCCAGATCGCCGGAGATCGGCCTTGTCGAGCCAAAGTATATAAATGTCCGTTTTGAAGTTATGGTCATTTTTTGCATGTTTTGCCAATGCCCCAATCCTAAACGATTTCGGGGATCAAAAACAAAAAATGGACCAGGTTCACCAGATGCGATGGTTGATGGTTACCACACATCAACCATGGTGAAATCGTTTGGCCACTCCCAACAAGGGAGTTGAGGAAACGACCTATATATAAACTCATACATTAGGAGGCAGGCGCCATCGATCCTTTCCAAGTGCTGTACGTATATTATATATATATATATATACACAAGGGTAAAAGTAGATGGCAGAATTCCCATGTATTGGTTTATATAAACCATGTACTAACCTACCTTTTGCAAGACTGTGCCATATAGTTTGACCCCAAGGTACATGTGCCATGTCGACTGATCCACCCAATTGAAGTCCATCAATAGCAGTGTTCCATTTACAGGAAAAACTCTACCAAATGGGCCAAGCCAACTAGCGACGTGGAAGCGGGCTAATGATCACAGGCAGCCACACAGACAGAATCCTCTTAAAGCCCTGCTTCCACTGTATCCTGCTCATTGGTGTTGAACCTGCCCCTGTTCGTAATGCTACCAAGTCGCATGATCTTCTCTCACCACCAAGTGTTGGCCGAGGATACTCCCACAGAGTATTCTCTGCCAACGGCGACCAGAAGGAAGACATGGGATAAAACATCTTTGCCACTTGGCAGATATTTCAAGTCAACCTCTTAGAAACGTTTCAGGACTTATAATCACAACAAGCCAAGAAATATGCATTTCACTCTCTGTAGTATACAGCCCTAAGATGTCTGCCAGATTTCGCGCTTGAACCCTTGTTGCACTGGTATTTGATGCACTTGATACACCTCCCATTGAGTTTGCCAAATCTCTTCCTGCTTGCGCTTTAAGATCGATCAAAGTGAGTGACCCAACATCCTCTCAGCACATAGCTAAAAGCAAAGCGGCTTAAGTATGCAAATGTACAGTATATCGTATATCAATGTATATCACTGGATTGATGTGTACATATACATATATATATATATATGCAGTATATTAATATACATGTTTTGCTATGTATATATAATATACATATATATATATATACGTGTTGTGATCATGTTATGCAGCGAAAAGCAACGGCTAAGGCTCTTTCAACGGCTGTAGTCCTGCCCTTCCACCTATTTTCACTCAAACACAAACGACTTGTACAATGGTACAAGAAACTTAAATTCAAAAAAAACTGCTCGTCAAATCATTTGCCCTGCATTTCTCTAAAAAAGATGAACATCTTCTCATTGGCGTTGCAGCTGCCTAGGCTTCTATCAAACTGAAAGAGGAGAACCTGCGGAGCCTTGTGTTTCTTGCACCTCCAGGTACGTTTCGCAGCAATTTTGCGACATCTTCTTCTTTTTCTTCAACCAATCTGTTGGCAGTTTCCTTCAAAAATTGGCAACATAAAAATGGACATTGAAAAGTAATTCTCTGAAAGATAACTTTCTTAGGAAACTGCCAATTTTGAGTCAGGAAAATTGTGCTTTCAGTGAAACCTGAAGTTTTTGTATTAGCGACCTGGCAGTGTCGCCGCGAAAAAACCATGAGATCTGAAGTTTGCCAATATGAACTGCTTAGGCTACACGGCAGTTATGATCAGTATACTTCAGCTTGAATATATATCCATCAGTCGAAGGATATTTGTTTATATATACAAGAAACC
The DNA here is from genome assembly GCA_000507305.1 of Breviolum minutum Mf 1.05b.01. NCBI lineage: Eukaryota > Dinophyceae > Suessiales > Symbiodiniaceae > Breviolum > Breviolum minutum. Next base: position 57,168 of record DF241195.1, read on the forward strand.
ACAAGATGCTAGACTTTTTCAAGATTTCGGAACGCGAAATCATCGATCCAGCGAGACAATTCTAGGAACCAACTTGCCTTCCAATTTTGAGGGGCCCACTGGGAGCTGCATCACCAAATGAAAGGCACCAGTTTGTAAGGAACTTTCCTTAGCCCCCAAAAAATGTGCCAAACAAACGGCAAGAACATTTACCTCTTGTAACGAGTCGACAAGGTCTTCAACAGCTCTTAATTCACGCTTCAAAGTTTGAGAAAAGTAGACATATGCACAAAGCATCACAAAGTTTCGTAGGACATTAGCAACAACTATATGTGCAGTCCTCTTTAGCTATATACTGTGCACTTCACGGTTTCTCGCTTTTGTTTTTCCTCTTGTCAGGGTATTGTGCATTGTTGATGTTCGACATGAGGTGTCAAGAGTATCAGATTGGACGAGAAAGAAGTGGGTCTTGCAGAGTCTTGCATGTAATGTATGTCACACCTATCCAGCATCCTCACATGAAGCACTTCTTCAATGCCCAGATTCTCCACATACTTTGCCCATTGCTCTGGACGTGCTGCCTTCAGTGCTTCCTCCTCTTCAGCCAGTTTCAGGGCCAAGACCACCAGCAACAACAGGGTGAAGACGGCACGCACCGGACTAAGAGAGGCCATAACTGCCGCTCCCGCACACATGATGACAAAGCCAGTATAGGTGGGGGATCGCACCTCAAACGGCCCATAAAAAGAGGACAAAATGCCAATGTCTGAGGCTGAAGACAAAAGAAAAACTTCGAGGTACGAGCCCAATTCCCTAACATGGCCCAGTGGCCACAGCAAATGGCCCTGTGGTTGCCAATCGCCCCTCTTCCATGGCCGCAGTGACGGTCACGATAGAAACCAAGCCTTGGTTAGGAGTTGCATCAGATTTCCTCTGCAAGTGTGGTACGTTTTTGATGGCTTTTTTTCATGTCGACATTTCCAACGATTCCGACAAACGAAGATATATAGATTTTTCATGTCAGCTCTGATTTGCAGAGTCACAGGGAACCAAAACAAAACAGGTAAAGTAGTAAAGGATCCCAGGATTGCTATCTTTTTTTGACCTCGCCCTAAACTTCCCCAAAAACCCACCTTTTTGGGACCCCTTCGTCTTGCACACCCAGAAGCCAAGAAGGAAGCCTGCAATGGTAATACCAAGACCAACCTTGAATATAGAGTCTGGACTGAACCTCAAGATCTGGAGGTATGGTGGATGACCATTAGCTCAAAATCATTGGATTTTCGGACATCGTGAACCTTCATCAATATGTGATTTTTACCACTCGCAATGCACACTTTTTCCAGTGGGAAAAAATAGCATTGTCAAGTCACAAAGCTGGGCAAGGGACAAAGCTGGGAGCCGGTTTGGGGATTGACCGAATGAAATGACAAGTCAATCCAATTCTCAGACATCATGCGAGCTTCCCTTTTTGATCTATCATGGACATCTATGGGAAAGCAGTTGCCCAGGAACAAGATCTGCTCCAAGTCCAAGTTTTCTGTTGGATACTGTACTGGCAAGAATGCCGCTGCAACACCTCAAGATCGATGACAAGTTCCCCCCCATGCCCAACAACTAGCCAAGTGAATCGCCTAAGGAAACAGTGAATCGCCGGACTTGTCCGGTCCTGTCAGTCGAGGCACATGCACCTTGAAATGGGAGGAAAGAATCTCCAGCCTTATCTGGAAATGGCTCTGCTTTCTTCATACTTTTGGAGGCTTTGCTCGCCTTGCTGGACTTTCCCTTTTTCATTCCCTTGCTTCTGCCCTTGGTTTTTTGAGCACTTGTCGCCATATCAAACATGCTCGCCTGGCGAGGAAGATTTGATGGAGAGAAATTTTCAAGGAAGTCATCCCAAGATGTTGCCTTGAACACACATCCCTCCCGGAAAAAAATTGGTATGTCCACCTAAGAAGGAACCATTTCAAAAGGGAAAGGCATCATCTACCATCATCTTTCATGAAAAATCAGGTATATATAAGTATATCAACCTTTTGACAAGGTTTATCTCTAAAAATCAGGGGAGTATTTTTCCAGGGGAAGTATCTCCCAAAAATCTTCCAAACCATCAACCTGTCGTTTTGAGAATCTTAGAAAATCTTCCGCCCCACAAAAAGGAGGGCTATGTGACGTAACTGTGACCCTGTGACCCTGCGATTTCGCGCCTGCCCTTTTTTCGGAGCTGCAAAGGAGGTGGAGACATCGTTGCCACCGATCCGCTGCTGCTGACACAGGAAGACACCCGCACAGAAGGCAAGGATGATCCAACGCGGGCGGTTCGGTGCATGCGCCATGGCTAAAAAAGATGTTTGGATATCAAAAAAAATGTGGCTTTTTGAGAAAAAACACATGTGAATGCTTTTTCATTATTTACCTTTGTTTAAAGTTGGACAAAACACATGAAGAATCAAATGGTGGGGTGATCTTAAAAAGAAACAAACAGAAGAATTGTTTACAGGAAAAGTTCTAGTGTTGATGATCATTCATTTTGCATTCCAACGTGTTCAAGCTGCAGGACTTGAGCTCACAAGCTGAAATTTTTGGGGCTCCCGCAGGTGTGGAGCCAACTCGCTACCCTTTGAAAAAGGGAAGATTCTGAAAACCACCCACCACCCTTCACCGAGGGTTGGAAATGAGATTCTCAAATCACATGAAGAGAAGTATTTAAGAATCCAGATTTTAATCAGGTTTTCTCATGTTTCTTCCACATTTCTAGAACATTTGATAAGGTTTACGTAGGTTTACATGCTTACATGTGCAATCTCCTCAAAGTGTCGGTCGTGGGTTTTTTCACGGTCATTACTTCGCAGTGCTAGCAGATCCGCCCAGCAGGGTAGCAATGTCACCAAAGACCTTTGAACAGAAAGTTGGCGGCTAAAGGGTTCTCGTTGGAAGCTGGTTTGAGGTCAGCACGGTCAGCATCGTTGGAAGCTGATCTCATTGACCATAAAATTGAAAAAATCTTTAAAAATCATCTGTTTCAAACCAGAGATTTTGGATCAAACCTAAACCTTTCCTTTCAAAAAAAAATACGTTGCCAAAAATGGCCACAGATTGGCATCTTTTTTGTTTTGCCTGGGGTTTGTTTTTTTCCCATGTTTTTCCATTTCCGGAATTTACGGTATCTAAAACCGCCAAATTTGCCGAGCTGCTGAGGCGCCCATGTCTGCAGGTCGATCTTGAGCTCGACACTGGGCCCGTCGCTCGGCCACAGCCAGGGCGGTTTCACCCTGGTCGTCGGATAAGGTCCGATCGGCACCTGGAAGAATCCAACAGCCGAGCTGGAGAGTTTTTGGTGGGGCCCCCCGGACCTGATCTCGGTTGGTAACAACACAGCTGGAGCAAGTTTTCCCTCAAAGATCGAGGATTTGCCAAAAAAAAAATGGTTCAGAATTAGTATCCCACATCACAAATAGTCACTATCATGAAGAGGAGATGTTGACATGGAGGGATATCCATACACCGCCTGCGTCCAGAAGCTTCACAACCATGGACCTGCCAATTACAAACAGTTGGAATATTCAGCCTGAGACATCCTGCGACAGAGACATCCAACTTCCAAGTTCGCGCCTATGGCCATTCACCACAGCCCAATGCAAAGGAGTGCGGCCCCACATGTCCTTGGCCTCAAAAAAATAGAAAAATGAAACTTCACCGTCCGTTTTGGAGCTCCCATCCTTCAACTGAGTTCATCACATCCACCTTCAAAGAGCTTTGGCCGCCTTTGCCTTTGCCTTTGCCATCCTTGGAAGTCACCTTCAACACTTCATCCACGATGGCTCCAGGCGCACCCGCGCGGGCAGCAAAGTGCAAGGCGCTTTGCTTCTCCTGGGTCACCATATCAAGCTTCGCACGGGCTGAGAGCAACAAGCCCACCACCTCTTCAAGTCAGAGATTGAGAATCATCGGCAAAATTTGCAGACGGCAGAAGAGAAAACATGACAAAAATGTTTCCACCAGTTTTAAATCAACTACAATTATGACATACGCCTTGCCTCCAGAGATGACTGCGCTGCCAAATGAATAGGTTGTACACCCTTCCTATCTGGACAGCTTGCTGGTGCTCTAGCTGCCAGTAACAACTTCACCACTTCGACTTGACCATTCATGCACGCAGCATGAAGCGGAGTCCGTGTTCCAGTGCTGCCTTGTAAAACCGTTGGCATTTTCAAGAAAGCTTGGACTAGAGCTATTGCACCCAATCCAGCTCCATGTTGTAGGATCTCAATATCTGTGAGCTCTTCAAACGTCTCAAGACCATCTGTTTCATCAGGATCCTGGAAAAAGCTGAGTCGATAAATGGATAAAGTGCTCTCCTCTATGATTATATGATTCAATGCCTCTCTTCATACATTGTGTGTGTGTTGTCGCGCCATATCATGTATTAATATCTATCCACAATGCCACAATTAAAATGCCGAAAAAATATCTACCTTACCCACTCTCTATGACCCCCCACAAAACACATCAAAACAGACTTTCACCAAAAGGTGAAAGGTCGATCCTCCTGTGTCTCCAATTCAACACCCCCAGATCTTTGCAGATGTTGAAGGAAGTCGTGCAAACGTGGCTTGCTCAGCAAATGAACCGGAAGCCTCGAGGTTTTTGGTTTTTTTTTCGGCCCAACATGCTGCTAAGCTGCGTTTCGGCAGCCGTTTCGCCACCATTAAACCCCAAGATCCAGACACCAAATTGCCGCCACAGTGACAGAGCTTCCGGTAGCTCTTCTCCGAAAGTGCCAGTTTTCTTGTCGGACACAGCTCCGCACCTGAAAATTTTCATCAAAACCCAGCTTTGTACCCCCTGGAGAATTTGGGAAGAGAAACTGCTAACTGTTTCTTGTTGTTCTTTTAACTAGATGCCTTGATAAATCATGGAAAAATTGACTAGATGACGACTTAGAACCCCCAAATGGCCAAGTCACAGGGTAGATTTGCCGGTTTTTTCATTTCAAACTTACTTCATCGTATTACATGTCATTTCACACTTACATCAATACACCTTTATCATTATCCTCCATGTTCTTCCGAAGAAAATCTCGAACCTCCGAACCTCTGGGCCAATAGTTGACAAACTCGTAGTGCGGCCATGGAGTCACCACCAAGCGCTAGAAAGTTGGAACGCTTGGACACTGGCACACCCAGCACCTGTGGCACGGATTGCTGTATCCGATTTCGGAAAACGGGACAACGTTAATCGACGCACATCACGTTTTTGTTTTGTGGTTTAAGTGGGGATGGAGGTTTTGGGCATATAAATCATGCAGAAAGAATCTCTTGGCAGAAACCCGTTAAGTTGTGTGTACATGTGTATATATACACTATATATAAATGATATATATGTATATTATTGCATATTCAAAATCAACTGAAAGGATGATTCATCCTCCAAAATCTCCATACCTCACGCCAGGTAGAAGCCACAAACTCAGCGCCATCCAAAGGAGCTGCAACTTCTTCCCAAGGTAAGGGCAGTTGTGCCAGTTGCCTGCGTGAGACCTGCAGGGAGCTTTTTCAAGGGGACAGGCAGTGTCTGAACTTCCTTTTGTGGTTGATTGGTTCAGAAATCTGGCAAACTCACTCACCAGTTGAGGTTGGAGGTTGGTAAACATCATCCCATTATTTACGATGGGGTTGGGATACATCCCAGGTGGTGAATCATCCCGGATTTCTGGTTGCCACGATTTCCGGTAAAAATCTACACCTTTGGATCTACACCTTGACAATTGCCACATCCTCACCTTGCCACTGGAGGTTAAAGGAAGCTCAGCAATAGGCAGAATACGTGCAGGCACCATGTGCTGCGGCAAACGCTCTTCACATCTCCGTCGTAAGAAGCTGCAGGTGATTTTCTGAATTGCTTCGCTCAAATCTCCTGGAACTTCACCGGCTCGGAACTAGGAAATCATGCACCTTCAGAAACTCAGTTTGCACGTTTGCACCTCTCAAAAGACGATTCTTAGAACCCAAATGTTAAGTCTGGCACATGTTGTCGCATGGGGAATCACCAAGCTTTATCATAGACTTTAAAAGTCCAAATCCAGTCTACTACTCCAGCTGCAAATCCAGTCCGCACTCTCAAACAACTTAGCGCCCCGGGCCGGAAAACCGGAACCCGCACAAGTGGAAAAAAAACACAAACCTCCGTTATGTGAGTTTCCTTTGAAGAAGGAAACCAACCACAGCCATGTCCAAATGACCTAAAGGCAATTTGTTTTTGCTCTCCTCGCAAAACGCAATAAATCACGAGTAACTTCTCTGCCAAGACTGCTGCAACTGTCACCACTAGCTCTGGCCTTATCAGTTGGTAAACCCTGTACAGACGGATAGGGTCATGCTACTAAACAGTGTAAAACCAGTGGACTTTCGTGAAGGTTAATAAAGATAACCACCTATATATATAATATATATATATATACATAGAGTTTTTACTTGCACGTTGATATAGATACTATATCAATATAGGTACAACAGCACAAATATGAATGGTGCATATTTGTATGCCCGGGGCGCTCCATTTGGAGAACACAACACCCTAAGCTCCTTTACCAAGAGTAAAGAGCTTGGGCTTGCCACCCCGGACCAAACCCCAATATTGTAACTTCTAAATCTGACGCCAATGACTTTGCGCTTTTCCACCGGTAACAAGAAAAAAAGTCACAAAACAAGGAAACGTTGGAAAACGACAAAAAATATCCCAGGGACGCCGCAGCCAGTATCACCTCCTCGATTTCTCCAAGTTCAACACGTCGACCACGAAGCTTCCTAAAAAGCCAATGCTGCTACGATATGAGATGACAACTCGGAAGCCACTTGGAGGGAGAATGGCTTTCCCCAAAGAAAAACATGCGCAACTTAAACGATCTGCATATGAACACTACAAGGTCAACTGTATAGAAAAGGTCCCCTACTGGATAGAGGAATTGACTGATCATATATAATTAAAGGTTTTAAAGGGCTATATGAGGCTATATGAACGTAAATGTATGGTCTTCATAAGCTTGAAAACCCGAACCAAACTTCCTGGGACATATCCCATCCAAACAGCGCCTCATCCAATCCTATGATGAAAACCCCGAAAACCCCCATGACCTTGACTCCTATGATGTGCCATGATGGCACTCTAACATGGCCATGGATCTTTCTTCGTGGTTTGGTAACTATCGTCAAGAGTGAATGGCTCCCTCCGTCCCAGCAAAAATTGTGCCGTTTTTTGTCAACATGATATGATTGATGTTTCTTAGAAACACTCCTGATGACTTCAAAGAAGATTTCATCACAAGATCAGATATGATTCGTTACACTCCCAAAAACTCACATGGCAATGGCAAATCCCCAAATACATCTTCAAATGGTGGATGTTCCAGTTCTGTGTTAGGTTTTTTTTCGGGGGGGGGGTAACCAATTTTCCTGACATGTTTAACGATCGGAAAAGTTAATTCACTCCAATGGACACCATCCCATCACGCCGCCCAAGAAGTTGCCAACCACGACCTCTCGAAATCATCGAAAAACAAAACAAAAAAAAAAGTGCCTCGATCTTAACATTCTGCCGAAATTTGACATGGCAATATATGGGTGTTTCCAACAATAGGGGTACCCCAAAATGGATGGTTTATTAAGGGAAAAACACTATTAAAATGGATGATTTGGGGGTACCACCATTTTCGGAAACACCCACATGAGGAAAATGCATACCTACTACAGTAGAAGTTTTGGTGGTTGAACCAACCCCCATTTTTGAAAAACATAATATTCGTCAAAATGGGTTCATCTTCCCCAAGGGATCCGGGGTGAAAATTCCACCACCTAGATACCCTCGTGTGAACTATCACATGGGACCCACCATTCACGGGAAATTTTTGCAACATCATCGACTCAGCCGTTGGTGGATTAATTGGGCGATTGTATGGGGATATCTTGCTCGTTCCCGGAAGGGGAATCTGTCCAAACTAAAGCAAATTGATCAAAGTTGTTGGAAAAATACTGTGTCCCTCTTCCAGCACCTTCAAAGGGGTGCCAATTAAACCCTAAGGGATGGTGAATTGACACCCTTTAGGAACCATTTGGCACCCCTTTGAAGGTGCTGGTTGAGAGTCTGATTTCAAAACCAGTGCAGCAATGGATTTCCTTGCCTGTGTCTGCTGTTGCCTCCTTGGCCACTGCTAAATCACCACCTCATTGAAGAACTGAAAGACAAATCATAAAAGATCCAAAAAACTATACCCTCCCTGAATCTAACAGCAAAAGCACCTGAAAATGGATGTTTGGAATTGGAATACGATCGTTTCTTTTTGGGATGGCCCTATTTTCAGGGGCTACTTGGTAGGGTAGTTGCAGGGATGGTATCGTACGAGCAAAGAGGTTTTGCTTCATCCCATATGAGTGAGAAACCGAAAACCCTGACATGACATTCTATTCTACTGATTGGTTTATGACGGCCATCCTTATTTCCACGAAGTGTTGCAAACCCCTACAGAATATATGCCTGGGTCCGGTATTTCATACCCTATCTATATATATATATATATACATCATTCATAACCAATGGTTTTGGGTCAGCTCATATGACTCCAATCAACGAAGCCGGCTGTTCTCAGTGCGGCACTTCGAAAGCATCGCCCAATCTCGGGCAGAACTCGGAAACGTTCCAACGTCAACGCCGGGCACCTTCCAACGGGGAGGTTCAGGATACTTAGGATACGTGGATAGTAACCAGGGTTATAACTTATAACCTCTATAAGTGGTGGGTTATATGTCCCCAAATCCTAGGGTTATAAACCTACATATAACCAGTTGCTAAGTAATGAAGAGAAGGTGCTGTAACCACGTGAAAAACCGGTGGTTTAATCCTTGACATGTATTGGGCAAATCCTTGACAGACATCAACATATCCATGACATCAGACTCAAAAACCACGACAGATCACCACATGTTAGCTCGACAAGCCCTCAACCTCCAGACCTCATCTCATAAATGGGAATCTCGCTGCCAAAATCAATTTGTAGAACACAAAACCCAACCCATTTGAGAGAATTTTATCTCTCTTGCATCCCCTTCAGCTTCTCTTTTTTTCTTTCGTGAGAGTTCACTGTTCAGGTAGGCGAAGTTGACCTGGTCGACGTGTCCAATCTGGAAACGTTCCCGCAAAAAAAAATATATGAACAAAAAACATTGCTTCATCCTTCTTGAAATTTGCCCTCGGGATTGGACAAAACATTTAGTAGATTCAATTCGGCGGACCCTCGGGACCGCTACCCAACCCCAACCAGGGCCAGCAAAAAAGGTTGTTTTTAGGGATTTCAGATTGGCATTCTGTAGGGGAAACTCGAAGGTACTCCATGGACCGAACTCCATGGACGGACCGAATGGACCGAACTCCATGGACTGACCGAATGGGCCGAACGTACTCCATGGACAGACCGAATGGACCGAACGTACTCCATATAGACGGACCGAACACCTGGACTGACCGAATGGGCCGAACGTACGCCATNACCGAATGGGCCGAACGTACTCCATGGACCCACCGCATGGACCGAACGTACTCCATGGACGGACCGAGTTGACTGAATGCACCTGGACTGCCTGGACTGACCGAATGGGCCGAACGTACTCCATGGACAGACCGAATGGACCGAACGTACTCCATGGACTGACCGAATGGGCCGAATGCACCTGGACGGACCGAATGGACGGAATGCAGCTGGACTGACCGAATGGGCCGAACGTCCTCCATGGACTGACCGAATGGACCGAACGTATTCCATGGACGGACCGAATGGACCGAATGCACCCCGAAAACAACATCACAGGACCCCGACTGAAACAGCAACATACTCCGACAAACACAACTCCAATACCCCGACTATTTCACTATTTATATTCTCAGCCACAGTGTGTGAAGCGAAATGTCTGGAACGGTGTGTCTCGGACTGAATGCGTTTCACCGTAACCTGCTGTGAACCTCCAAATCATCCGATTCGGTATCCATATGAATGGCATAGCAAGTTGAGTTGGGCTTCGCTCCTAATGTGGTGAAACCTCTAAAGCTATTGTATGGCCAAGATCCTATGGTTGAATTAGAGCCGCACATCTCACATCGTTTCCACCTAATCATTGTGACCACCTTTGTTCTTTGATGCTTCACATGCTTAACATATGTTTAACACTTGGCGGAAGCGATGCAACGCTGACTCCCAGATTTTCACAGTAAGGCACTGCTACCTGCCAGACACCAATCCGTGGCACAACCCAGCTGCTTATGATACCGCATTTAAACAAGCAATGGTTCCACTTGGATCAGCTGGAAAACAAAAATGCTGCACTTGGTCCTGGCTTAGTATACCCTGGTCTTTAAGATAAACGTCAATTCCAGCGACAACACCAGCGTCAACAACACCAGCGTCAATTCTGGGATGCTTTTAAAAGCGCTTGAGTTCCAGCCACGTCCAGGACATGTTAGGTGCACAAATGCTCACATTGCATTGGAAGTGCATGAAACCGAAAAAAGGACGGTTTGCAAGAAAAACGAAAACGACTCGAAATAATTAGTTAATGCTTTCACACAAAATTGTAGATATATGGGCAAAATTCAAGGGTGAACAAACACCAAGATTCAACAGATACACAGTCACTTTCCAATACAGGTGGGCTCGTGCATTTGGCTTGGGTATTCGAGGCCTTTCAAGTGGTCACACCGAAGCCGCACACAGTTTTGCGGCGCTTTCCAATTCCATGACGTTGTTATAAGTGGCCTTGAAAATGCCATTCGGGCGCAAATGAGTAGAGAGGCGGTCACACTCTGTATGTTTTCCTTTAAACAGACTAGGAAACAATCCGGCCCGGACTGCAGAGGTTTGAAAAATTGATCAATACAATGCACATATGACCTGCGTCTCACTCATCCCATCATCTCACTTCGGCATCAAGCATCCTTCAGCAAAGGTAAATGCCCCTCCAATCCTGTGACAAGCCCACATGGACTTGGCATTCAAAAAACAAGCGTTAAGTAATGACTTACATTGCTAAGCTTCAAGCAGTGGTTGGTGCAACTCTATGCCGGGCCTGTTGGTAGAGAATTAGATATGGCTTCATAGATAGCTTGCGAGCTGCTGCCCCCGGCTTTGGAGCGCTTGGCAAAACTTACTCCGGTCTCAGAAATCTTGCGGAGTCGTCGGGCTCCTTGCCTGCATGGCTGATGGCGAGGGAAGGTCGGCAAGATTGCTGGAGGTAGATAAATATGGGAAAGAACACAAATGCGCCATATCTCATTCGAAACATGTTTTGTTATCATTTCGTTATCGTTTTGGTCAAAGCTGATTTTTTCAAAAGATCATCTGGCATTCTGTTGGGAACAGTCTTTTCTCTCAAGTGGACTACAAATGAAAACGGCAAGAATATGAATTGGAGCAACTTAAGCACCCCGTTGGCATCAAAAATGTATCGACTCCGAAACATACATTCCACAGTGCACAAACCCAGGCTGACCTCTGCTAGGTGTGAGATTCACCAAACCTGTCCTTGCTTCACACATTTTTAGAAAACTTCCAAATACAACAAGTTTATCAAAGGAAGTTTGAATGAGAAACTTCCGATTTACGAAGTTTTAAAAATATGAGAGAGAATGTTAGAGAAGAGTAAAGAGTAGAGTAGAGACGCGAAGAGAAGAGCTGAGTAGAGTAGAGTTGAGCAGAGTCGAGAAGAGTAGAGCTGGGTATAGAGAAGAGTCCAGCAGCGAAGCGTCGAGCAGAGAAGAGTTATATGAGTAGTGCTGAGTCGAGTAGAATCGAGAAGAATAGAGTCGAAAAGAGAAGAGTTGAGTAGAGTAGCGTCGAGAAGAGAAGAGTCGAAAAGAGAAGAGTCGAGAAGAGAAGAGTCGAGAAGAGAGGAGTTGCGTAGAGTAGAGTTGAGTCGAGCAGAGTCGGGAAGAGAAGAGTAGAGTAGAGTAGAGTTGAGTAGAGTAGAGTTGAATAGAGTCGAGAAGAGAGGCGGATTTGCAGGAAAATGTAATCTGTACGTTCTTTGAGGTCCAAGAGGTCTGGTGTTCCAGTCTCTCGGATCAGCCGGAGCAGCTGAGCAGCTTGTCTTGGTGTCACGGTGTCGGGTACTATTTGTATACTGTGCAAGTATCGTGATATTTTTTTGGTGAATGTGTTCCCGTTCTGCCTGTGAAATGTAAAACCTGATTTCCAATACCTTTCCGAAAACTGTCCTCGTTCTTTACATCATTTAATTTTGTCCACAGCTCACATGCCTTCCGCAACAAAAGATCAGACAAGAAACGGTACGAGCAGACTTTCTGCCGGTTTGACCACAAGCCGGCGCCCATTCACATTTTTGACCTCCTCCGGGGCAGGAGGACCGTGGATCGCAAAGAAACTGTCCTTAGCTTTCACAAATCTTGAGAAGACTAAACACTTCGATGAACTTTGATAAGCTTGTTCCGGTGTGAATGCATACGTGCGAATACTTGATCCGGGCACAATGCCGCTGAGGTTCATATGTCCAAACATCTTCGGCACATTCTTCCAATTCATATCGCACTGAACTGTGTCCAGTGGTCTGGCTTTCATTCAAGAGGTCTACTGCCGCTTTGGAGACATCAACGCTCAAGATCGCCTTTCGCAATTGCGCCTGCTGTCGGCTGTTTTTGGCAAGATTCCAAATGGATTCTTCCGTGGCTTCTCGCAGAATCTTTGGTTTATCCTCTGTTGCAACGTGGTGGGCATATCGCTGGACCTGACCAATGAGCCACAGATGTATGACATGGTGCTCACAAGGTTCCATTGTCGTTGCATCCCAACAAGACTCACAGAGTCCGAAACCAACTATATATGAAACAGTGGCCCATTCTGAGTGGCATCACGTTTTAAATAGAATCACAGAAATCTAGAAATCACTGAAATGAGCAGTGAGAAGCCTTGACAACGCAAGAAGAGCACCGCAATCCTTCCGCCACTGCGTCGCCCTCATCATTCCTGCGATACTTAAACCAGCGTGCTGCATCAGAGCTTGTCCCGCACAGCACGCATGTCCTGGCTGTGTCAGGTGCCTCGCAGCAACTAAGCAGATTTCAGACATGAGGCTTTGGGGGCGCCAGGGCCTCTGTGCTAGACAGTGCTCGACATGTAATTGAATCAGGCATTTTACCCCTGGTTCAACATCTTCTCTGATCCAACATATCTATAACTAAGATGTAAACAGTTCTTGGATGTCTTCTTTTACGGCTTTTCAAGATGAGCAAACGTGACCTCCGGCCTTTCTTTTTTTTTGGCGTGGCTGCTGAGCGACTGCCTGACCGGCAGAAGCTGCTTCTTCTGTACTAGCGTTGTTCTTGTGTTCCTTCCACAGCTTCATCTGTCTTCTTTCTTCATCCTGCTTTCCGAGCAAGCAGCCATAAGCTAGACTTCACATGCAACAAAGTTAAATGAAGTCCTGGAAGGGCTTTCTTTCTTCTTCTGACAAAGAAGCCCATTTCGTCTTCGCATCATTGCGTTTGCCTCTAAACCTCTGACAAAAGATACCTCAGTGTCTGACTGACCCGATACATCGAAAAGTAAGAACACGTTGAAAAATGGTGTCACCGCTTGCGCAGTTTCCAAAGCGAAAAGAACCACACTACAACCGTGGCTCAAAGAGAAAAGGAGCGTACTTAGAGGTCTGGGCTGTGGGATCCTGGTAACTATCTGGTGTAAACCCTTTTCTCTGCATCACACATTCTTTGGTAACACAACCACGTATCAACTCCGTCATCGGCACTTCAAGCCGAGACACCAAAAGCGCCTCCAACAGGCCTCTTAGGGCGATCCTCGCATGAGAAATATAAATAGATTTTGTGGGTTCACAGGCGGCTTCAGTGGCCTTGCACATTGGTTACCTTGAGATGTAGCCACTAGTACGGCAGTTTCAAAAATAGGAGACATATAGTCGAGGTTTGTTGTTGTGAGTCACGGATAGCATAGCAAATGCACTGATGGATCGACAACTGTTTCAGGCCTCCAAAGGTGGCGCCGGCTCATGGATGTCCTGAGACCATGTCTTCGGATGGATCGTTTGCTCCGAGGCATCGCTCTTTTTCGGAACAAGATGGAAGCCACGAACCCGAATGTTCACACGTTCTACTGAGATAGGCCGGTCATAAACAGATAACTGTGCATCTGTCGGCGTTTTTTGTCTGTGCTGCGATGACCAACACTTCTCTGCAACACTTGTCTCCAATACTCTTCTCCCACACTTCTACAACACCTCGTTGCAAGACTTCTCTGCAACACTTCTTGACAACTCTCTTCTCCAACATCTTCTCCGACACTCTTCTCCAACACTCATCTACAACGCCTCCCTACAACACTTCTCTGCAACACTTCTTGACAACTCTCTTCTCCAACACTCTTCTCCAATACTCTGTTCCAACACTTCTCTACAACGCCTCTCCACAAGATTCTCAAGACTTCTCCCCAACACTTCTCTGCAACACTGTTCTCCAACACTCTTCTCCAACACTTCTCCATGGCGTTTTGCTGTTGGTCAAGAAATATTAAAAAAGATATCGACAGCATGAACACACACTCAGACAAACCCACCGCCAGCATGGGCCTCGAGGGTAGGGCAAAGTGACTGAAGTTGCTGTGAGAATGTTTTTTCTTCAGCCTGAAGTTGCTTCGAGAGAATTTCGGCATCATCATGAAAAGAGAAGGCTGCTGATAAGTGTTTTTCCGCTGCAGACAACACGTCCCAAACCCGTAACATTCAGAAGTGTAACTGCCACACACATGGACCTTCATGGCCTCAAAAAACATTCTCAGAACAGATTGATTGGCATGTATCTTGTCTGGTAGGCCTAAAAGCTGTGCTGGGACCACGCCTCCCCAAGAGCCACGTAGTTGGCACCTCACGCTGAAGAGCATAATTCATACGAAAAGTAACATTTAGGCAAAACAACATTTTTACCTGCGAGTGCCTCTTGAATGCTGCGGCGAAGGAAGACTATTACACGGTCCAGTGTCCCTACTAGTTACTAGGGCTTCGACGGGCTGATGGCAAAGTGCACCACAGCTCCTCTTGAGACTCCTTCGCAGAAACGTGAATCGGGTTTGGTGGATCACCAAGCTGAAATGTTAAGCGAAGTTTGGGGGCGGGACATCCTCTAGAAAAAAAAACTATACCCAAAAAATATCTCAAATCACCAGTAGAAAATTCATTGTCCAACCCAGTGTTTCTGGTGCAGGAATGCTAACATAGGTTCTGGATGGCTCTGCGGGATGTTTGCTTAGCTGAACGAAGGCGGTTTGGGATTTTCCAAATTGAATCCCTCATAATGCTAAAAATGCAAAATGTACCCGTATGTACCGTTTGCATTTAGAACTGAACATCATATGTCAGTGTTGAAGGTTTTGCTGCAAAAACGTGTCGAGCCTTGTCTGCACTGCGTTCCTCTTTGTTTGCAGCAGCTTTGGGCTTAGCCTTCGCTTTGCGGGCCTCGAAGGTACAAATGTGTAATGATGCAGACTATATGCCGCGCATTCAGGTGACCATTCAATGCAGGTCTAAAATCTCATCTTATGTGCCACACACGCACACATAGCTGCAAAAACGTGTCGAGCCTTGTCTGCAGTGCGTTCCTCTTTGTTTGCAGCAGCTTTGGGCTTAGCCTTCGCTTTGCGGGCCTCAAGGTACAAATGTGTAATGATGCAGACTATATGCCGCGCATTCAGGTGACCATTCAATGCAGGTCTAAAATCTCATCTTATGTGCCACACACGCACACATAGCTGCAAAAACGTGTCGAGCCTTGTCTGCAGTGCGTTCCCCTTTGTCTGCCACTGCAACAGCTTTGCGCTTAGCCTTCGCTTTGGGGGCCTCAGGGAACAAATGTGGAATGCTGCAGACTATATGCCGCACATCATTCAGGTGACCATTCAATGTAGGCATCAGACTGGCCAATCGTCGTCGCTGTCATAATCGGCTGCAGCAGAAATCTTGCGTGGCGAAATCTTGCGCGGCTGCGCCCTGAGCGAAAACAACCCGCAACGCAAATCGATGAACACGCCATACGCATAAGCGACCTCTAAAAAGAGTCCACAACCTCCAACCTTTAAAAAACCAAAGGCCTCTTTGAAATCAAGAACATAGGACAACTTTTGACACGCCCAACACATAAAATTCACTAAAGACTTGGACGCCCAAGGTAGATTGGACCATCGGCTTCGGTAGCCTGGCCCCAAATTTTCATGCTGTCTGTCTGCCTCATCTTCATAGCTAATATACCAAGACTTGTCATTGATACTGACTAATGTATCGTTGATACGATGGTCTTATCAATGATATGCAAAGCTTGTTGTGGATAGAACACCCGCTTGATTTTATTTCCCATCCAAATATGACAAGCATCGTGAATCTGCCTACCACAAAACTGGATCCGCCAGTTCAGTTGGAATTGTTTTATATTTTTTCTTGGTTCAAAAGCACACAAGCCCGGGAGTTGAAGCGGTCAGTGAAAGAAAGTAAAAATCCTGGCGCACGGAACGCAGAAAGCGTTTGAAGATTGCAGTTGATTTTCAAACTGTCTTGTTTCCTGCACAACTAAGTGCACAGTTCTGAACACAATCCAGTGCTGAGGAGAAACAATGTGCTCTCTGCTAAGTGGGCAGGTACACATGTCCATCGCCGGCGCAAGACAATGCATGGTCTGGCTGTGAGTGTCACACAGACACCAAGGATTATGACTTAAAACCGTCTGATAAAACAGGAAATTTTAACAGTAACAGGAAATGAAGTAATTGTCTACTGAAACATCAACTCAAAAGTCTAAGAAAAAAATCCACGCCAAAAAAAATCCAACCAACCTTCTAAAAGTCCAAGGAAAAGTGCAAGGAAACAAAAAGTCCAAGAAAAGAACAAAAAGCAAACAAAAAGTCTAAGAAAAAGTTTAAAGCACTAGCTGTTGAAAGCAGGTGAAAATATACAAGAGTAGATGTCCTGTTCCAAACTAAAACAAAAGAAGTGAGAAGTTTATTACCAGCCGTTCACCCACGTCGCTGTCCAGGTAGGAAACCCACACAAAGGGATATCTGACGCATTTAAGAACGATCCTGGAGACACTTGGAGAGGGTTTTCTTAAACTAAGTATGCAGCAAGGCTGACAAGACACGGTAAAGTCAGAGACGGAGCAAAACAAGGAGACTGCTGGAGCATCGTAAAGAAGAGTGCACTTTTCGAAATTCTATGTCGAAGCTGTGGCAAAAATATTTGGAAGTGAATGTACAAAACACCTCATGATAGGAGCACTTTTTGAGATTCTAATGTCGAAAAATTGCACGTCGCTGCGACAAAAGTCTATTAAGGAAAAGGTTACTGGTTTCCGATCTTCTACCATGGGGGAACGACATCCAGTCTTTTGCATTTCCACCTGTGCACAACCAGAGAATAGTCAGAGCCTGAACAAAAAAATACTATGAAGGCAAAAAACTAAAGAGCACCTTTGAAGTTCAGATGTCGGCAAAATGCACTTGAGCTCATGCCGTGCACGCTCGAGGCTCTGA
This sequence comes from Breviolum minutum Mf 1.05b.01, assembly GCA_000507305.1. NCBI lineage: Eukaryota > Dinophyceae > Suessiales > Symbiodiniaceae > Breviolum > Breviolum minutum. The sequence continues at coordinate 74,728 of DF241195.1, forward strand.
CGGTCATCAAAACGTTTTGTCTTTAATTAGCTATTCCCCATGTTCGAGAATAGATGAGAGCAAAAAGCCAGCTGTCTTCCCAAACAAAAGCAAAAACAAAAACCAACCAAAAAACAAAACCAAAACACTACAAGAAGACACCCGGAGAACTAGGTGAGACACTACGCTTTCAGAAAAAACATCAGGCCGCTCAGTACTTCTTCACGATGGTATAGTAATTCACACGTAGATGTTCCAACTAACTCCAAGAGCACGAAGTTGCAGTGGGTGGTGGTCCTGCATCATCCTAGTCATTGAACAAGGGTGAGAGATTGGTTCACCCACGGCAAGATGAAGCTGCCAAGGGCAGGAGCTTCATTGATTCACGTAGTTGCCATAACCCACGCACCAGAAATGTATAAAGGTTGTTGTCAGAAGTGACAGATCGAGGTGCCAGTAAGCGTGCCATCAGTTCTAGCTCATGCCTTGGCCTCCTCCGTGTTCTTGCACTCTCCCGACGTTGCGGTTCATTGAGGTTGCCGCCTTGCCAGTCTTCGTCGATAAAGGTCAGGATGCCCCTGGACACTGAAGCCACATGTACACCCGCTGTTGCAGAGTAAAGCGCTGGCATCACTCTCTCTAGTGACCCAGCCGTAGAAGGGCAGCTACCTGCCTCCATGAGAAGACAAATCTTGCGCGTAGACATGGTGTATTAGCTGGGGAACATATGATGCACAAACAAGCTGCATACCACTGAAACGCTCACAAGCTGAAATGCGGCGTTGTGAAAAGGATGAACTCCATAGGCCATTTATGTAAGGACAAAAAATCATTCTATTTTCGTAAGAATTGCCTATGAATTTCACAGAGTGCTTGCTTTTTGTAATATCAGATCCCGAAGGTCAGACTGTTGCCGCAACACTTGTGGTGTTTTAAAATATGTTTTTCTCATTGAAACAGGTTAATATACCCATTTTGATCCATTTTGTCTTACCACTACCATCCCCTTCACATACGGTCTATGCAGGAAAAAAAAAACTTCACATAGGGCCTACCATCCGTTTAGGGAACCTTTCTTTAGGATTTCCCGAAAGGGTAAAGGTATATAAATTTCCACAAATTAGTAGTGTTCAATTTTATGTCGATATTGGTCTTGCCTCCCCACCAGAGGACGAGGTTTAGACTACTTGGATCTGATCGCTGTCCGAGATTCGCCGCTTCAAAACTCTGGTTGGTTGTTTGTTTTGGGAGATTATACTACCCAATTATATGGGGATTTTTAAACGTCAATAATAATCAATATAAGGATCCCATCATAAACCAAGTATTTCATGGTTCATGTATAAGTAGGGTTGTAACTCCTTGCATAGGGATTATAACCACAGTTACCCTGCATTTATGGGGCGTTATAACCATATATGGTTCATCAGCCAAGGGTTTGGTGAAACCGCTGCTCAAATGTTGGGCTAACGACCAACTGATTCTACCAACCTTCAGATTCAATTCCAGGAAGGGCGACTTCAGATACTTCCAAGATCGACTTTTTGAAGGATGACTATGTATATCCTAAGGCACGATGGGAATGGTGATGATACTGTGTGAAGGCTGCCCCAGAGACGAGTCATGAACTGGTTTGTTAGATGTGCATCTCTATTAATTGATAATAACAATGATTAATACAACAATAATGACAATAATAATAATAATAAGTAGAGCAGTTATGGTTTCGCAACATGACCTGGACAGATCAGACACAAGTAGATGACAAGTTAGTTACGTTTTTGTTCCTTGCAAAGATGCAGTACACAATGAGTTGATTCAGTTGATTGCAAAGAAACCAAAAATTCTCAAGTTTGATTGTCATGACCATCACGATCTTCTCTAACAAGACTGATCAGACAAGCATCCAAGTGGAGTCGCATCACTGCTGAGAATCCAGATGATGGTTTCAAACCAACCAGCGGAAAGATGCTGAGAATGGCAATTTCCAAGGGAAAGACCTGGGGATTTCATCCCATGGGAAATTTCACGTTAGACTAGTGAGATTTCTTTGGTCGTGCTGTTTTTTGAGAAAAAAACTAACAGCAAAATAGAAATGAAATAATGAACATGTTGACAAGGGGAGAATCTTTGAATCTCTTGAATTTCTTGAAAAATTTCCAGCTGCTATCCGCAATTTGATATTTGCATGTAGATGCTGTATTTATTACTCTTTGGTAAGTTAACATTGCAATGGAACACCACTCTCTGTTCGTTCAAGGGGAACATCATTGAGGAAACATGTTTTTCCTACCAAGTGACATGATACTTAATCTATCCATATATATAGAGCTACCTACAAGGCATGATCATGTAATGATGAAGGTTTTCGTTCCACATGGGGTTACGTGCTACTCAAGCACTTCCTATACGTGTAGTACGCAATTTGAGAATTGGCAATCCACACTGATTGAATCTGGCAAACGAGCTTACCCTGGTAGGAATCCGGAGACAATGATCTTCCACAGAGTCCACTCAGCCCTTGCAAAGGTAAGCTCGCTTTTTGATCCGGTCACAAACCATTTTATCCTTTCTGACTCTGATGAACAGGAATACACACGAACAGTTGCGTTCGCTGTCTTCTCGTCAAAATATGAGTTCGTTGGCGCCTGTCATTGGACTCGAGAGACCAAAGTCTGGGACATTCTTGACCTATGTGGAAAGACAAGGGGTGGGTGGTTTACCACAACAACCAGCGACTTGGGCACCACAAGGTGTCAGTCCATCATGGCGACGTCTTGGCGTTATGAGCGCAACAATTTCAACACCCCCTGTCAAGCTGATCGTGTTGTGGTAGTAATCACGACCCCTCCATCCCCGTCGTTTACGTGGGAAGGGAAAAGTGCCTTGTCTTTGGTGGACGTATTTGCTGGCAATGAGTCATGGTAGGTGCTGTCTAGTCACCATTTTATCAACCCGGACCATCGACAAGTTTCCAAAGTACTTTCTGCTGCTTCGCGATCAAAACGGCCAAAAAGGTGTGGAGAGGAGTTTTCTGGTCATTGTCACCTTTGTCCATGTTTGGTTTGTTTCTCTGTCTGCTTCCATAATAATGAGTGAGTTACCATTGATGTGTGTCATGTGCCCTTGTTCCTTGATGTGTGACCGATGCTTTTTGGCTCGTATCTAGTGCATCGACGGACAGTTGGGTCCGCTCACTCCTTTCGGCAGATAGTTGGTTCTGTCCTTTCCGTACCTGGTGACATGGGTGATCAGGAGATGGCATATGATAATGCTAATTGGTCGGAGGACTCGAGCATGGATGAGTGTGATCCTGGTGCCCCACTGTTAAATCAGGCGAGCTCAGGCAGGAACCTAGACTATCCGGCATGCGGACTTTGCATATGAGCTCAAAGTAGAGATCCTCCCTAATGATCAGGAGAACCGTGGAGAATTCGACGTAGTGGATTTGTGCATTGGGGATCCCAATGTCCACTTTCGAGCTGCCGCTGCAAAGTCATATGAAACTATTGAGGAAGTTGGCAAACCAGACTGGCACCTCTTGTTCGGCTACATTCTTGCCAGGATGAGCCACCTGCGGTTCCTTTCTACAGTGTATGTCCTTGTTGGATAACTGTGGTCTCCAACCTGGACACTCCTGACCCCTCCTTACAGCACTGGCCTGCAGTGGCAGCCTGGTGGTCCAGCCGTGCTTGCATGCAGGGCCCTGCTGGAGAGCTCTGTGATGTACGCTCCTTTCAGCCCTTTGCCTACGATGAACTCGAAAATTATGAAAGTGCTGTCTCCTCCCAATACTCAACAGATCTACAGGACGTCCTGCTCTCTCTTGTGCATGGAATTCACCGTTGGCCAGAGGATCTAGCACGCTTCATCCATCTCGAACCCGCCCCCCACGACACTCCAACAACGTTTTACACCCGCGTGTTCCTCCACCCTCGCTTCCCTGCGTTGCGCGCATTGGGACTTCCAGACACTGATGTCAATGCTATCGAACAGGCCACTCGCAGCGCTCTTCTTGCTATGCCTTTATTGCAAGCCCTCGACTACCTTCACACCCAACTCCTCTCAGGCCTTTGCGTCGCGGCCCCGCCCCGCGGCCTTATCCCTCGTGACAAAATGCTAGACCCAATGCGCCGCCAACCTCCCCCCGTCGCTTGCCGACTCACTCGTCCTCGCGAAGCCGCGAAGCCTTGCAACAGGTTCTATCTCCCACTTTTCGGTGTTGGCTAGGTAAGCGCATTTCCCCTTCCATGACCCTTGTCACGCTCAAATGCGACTCGGCACCCTGGGCCAACTACTTCACACAGGGACAAAAAGGACCACTCCATGCAGGTTTTCAAACCGGGAACCTCTTTCCCTACCCAAAAACCCTACACCCTCCAGGACCACAGTGCTTTTGCATTTGCCTTATACCTTACCTCTGTTAGCCATCCAGGACGCACAACTGAGGAACCCAACTCGGCCTTCTCCGACCGTAGCGCCGCCCACGTCACACAATTATCTGGTATCTTGCTTCCCATTCTCTTGCGCTATCACATGTTTACCTCCAAAGCTGACACCCAAGGAAATGCAGTTGGCCATCTCAAACTCCACCACATGCTGGATACAGATGATCCCACCCTTGTGGACATACCAGAGCTGCCGCCCTTGTTGCTGGATCAATCTTTCTTTATGCCAGTATCGGCCATTCGCTCTTTCTTCCAAACTGTTACTCGCGTTCCCTTCTATCGCTTCCCCAAAACACTCGGCTGGCCCACCATGGACGTGACTTTAGAGCCTGCCTCTTCCCCAGCGTCCCCATCATTCTCGAACCTCCACTCGCTCCTTGCCATCCTTCCCAACTTCTTTCCTTCATCCGTGCAGACATTACTTTCTCCTTACAAAACAGATGATGCCCATGGCCCCTCCCACTTCTACACCTCGGAAGCCTATGCCCATTTGCAACAACTCAACATTCGCCCCGGCACCTCCTCTTCAGCTATGGATATGGAATACACGTGGCCCGTTAACTGGGACCTTCCCGACTTTACATCAATTCTCGAACCTCTCCATTTCATGCACTCGTTGCATTCCACACATCCAAACCTCCTTCCAGTACTTCGGTCGCTCGGCCCACACTCCCTCCGGTCCCTCACAGCTGCGCTCTTGGCGTCCAATCAACATTTCCCCTCACTACTGCTCGCCACCCTCTATGGCCTGCGCTCCGGGCACACAACTCTCTGCGTCCAAGGAATCTTCGGAGCTGGGAAAACCTTTAGCGCCTCCCTTTTGCTAATCATCCTCTCCACCATCCTCGACGTTAACACGCTTCTCTCCGCTGAACCCAACCTGCCCCTGGCAACAGCAATTGACAACATTGACCTCCTTCTCCAAGATGCTTCCGACGATGTCCGAGCCCAATACGGCCGTATCCTCGCCAACCACGTCAAGGTCAGCTCTAAACTCGACATGACTCCACTCGACCGCCAGGCTTCCTTCAAAGCGGATTCTCCCAAACGATGCATCTTAGTCACCCAAGGCTCTTTATTACGCGACCTCTGTAGAGACCATCCTCAATTGCAATCTTTTATACAATCGTGCCGTGTCGCCATCAACGATGAAGCCCAACAAGGTGGCCAAGCAGGTTTTACGGTCCTGGCAGGATTTCTATCCATTCATTGTTTACAAATTTTAACAGGCGACAAGGAACAGAATCGATCCGGCACGGGGGGGGGAACCCACCAAAGAAGCCCTCTTGGAACGGCTATAGCTCTCAAATCCGTTGGATTTTTAAACAATACCACCGCTCTTTTGCCATGGGAGTTCGCCAAGGATGTTGGTCGGGCCCTTCGACAATTTCCGCCCTTTACCTCATCTCTTCCCACTGTCCCCGATTTCCATTGCCTTTTGGCATCCCTCTCCTCTTGCGCTCTCCCACCAGCCCTTTCTCCATCCACCGTACACCAAGCTGAAGGCATGACCCCCACTCGTGGCGTTACCCTCAGCCTCATTCTCCCACAGTCTCTCCGGTGCCCTGCCGACCCCTATTTCACCCAGGTGGCAACTCATTACCCACATCTCCATCGCCTCGAAGACAACAACGTGGAATACGGGCACTATGAGGATCAACCCGCAGAAGTCCAAGCGTCTCGCCTTTACCACGACATGCGCAACCACCCACACCACTGCTCTGGCTACCGCGTCATCCATTGGAATCCGTACCTAGCACCAAACTCCGTTCACCTCCAGCCATCGCCAATAAACACTATCATTCGTATCCTCGCTGTCATCTCCTACTTTACCGCCCGCGCCGTCCGTCTCGACGAAGAGAGTTCCAAACTTCTCATCCTTGCCCCGCACAACGATACCATTGATGACCTCGAAGGCAAGCTGGGCGCACCTGCCCCAAACTACCCGCCCACTCTTTTCGATTTTTATCTCGTGTGCATTTACCGCCGTGTTTACCTCCCCACCAATTGCGACAAATTTCAGTATACCAACTCCCAAGGTCACACCGTCACTCCAGTGCCACAAGGCGTCTCCACGGCTGATATTCATCGGTATATTACCGGCAATACGGATCTTCAGGCTGATCTCCAATCTCGTGCTTCCCTCTCTCTCATTGTGGACCTTGCCACCAGCTACCCCCGCGGCTTCGCCACTTACTGCACGGTGTCCAACACAGTACGCGCCATCGGCATCGACGGCACTGCATCACTATTTCTCTCGGCCAA